>JAJLWC010000016.1:0-49138 GCA_030674195.1 Starmerella stellata | reverse complement strand
GGCGAGTTGGCGAGTAGCTTAAGATTGCAAGAGTAGGTGTTACCACACGTCTCTGATATCCTCTTCCTTATACAGAGGAATTAGCTCGGTGAGCGGCGCGTCTTTATATACTTCGTTAAACGCCGCCCAGTAAGCTGTTCTGACTCTTCTTGCTGGATGGAACAGGCCGGCGAGGAGATACTGTCTAGTGATTCCCAGTCCTAGAAGGCTAGCCAGCTGTTTAAACGCCGCCAGCACGCGCGTTTGGACGTGGCTCGATGTTTCGTAGATACTCGGCATTAATGCGTTCAGCAGGTGCACGAACTCGGGCTCGTGGCCTTTGCCAACACACTTTACAGCCATGGCTTCGAGCGTCGAGGCTGCTGTTTGCCGGTTAGACTGAGAAGACGTCAGCAAAGCGTGCTGGGCGAGACCAGTGAGTTCGTCAACATACTCTTCGACATCGTCGCAGAACTCCGCAGCGAACTGGACCGATTTCAGAACTGTTTGCTTGACGTTCTCGCTCTCGCTAGTGCTGTAGGTATACAGAAGCAACGGCAGAACACTGAAAAGGCCTGTTTCCGAGCCAATAGAAGCAACAGCAGCGGCTGCAGTCACTCGAATCTGGCGTGAGGTGCTATTGAACTGCGCCAGCAACGACCCGGCGACAGCAGCAGGGCCAATAACAGCGGCGATACGCGCGAACGCAGTACTGGCAGCATGCCTAATACGGACTTTAGGCGAAGACTGCAGCGTCAGCAGTTCCGTACATGCGCGCATCCATTCGCGCGCCGGAACCATGTCCCCAGTGACCTCTGCAAGCGTCTGCATTAGGCTCACAAGCGGTTCCTGGACATGCTCGCTGCGATTGCGCAGAACAGGAAGCAGTCGAGCCACTAATCCTGGATCGCACGTCTGTGTGCACTGGATATACCGTTCTAAAGCCTTTAATACCGACCCGAGCACCTCGGGGTACTCTTCTCCAAGCTGTTCGTTCAAGTACGCCAGCACGAGCTGCTGCTGAGGAGGAGGAACTGAGTCGGCAATCGCCGCCAGCATTTTATTAGCCCGTTCGCGCTCGGATTCAATGGCTGAGCGTGCTAGTTCGATCAAACTGATTGCCAGCATCGCTCGCGACGGCTCGTCAAGGACTCTGGCTAGCCATTCAGCGGCTTTAGAACTCACTTCAATGATCCGTGGAGTAATTGCTGGGTTGAGATGGAGTAAAGAGGTTTGTCCGGTATGTGCAGAGGTTTGTGAAGGCTGTGCAAGATCGTTTCGATCGTTTTGATCGTTTTGAGGACCGTTTTGAGGACCGTTTTGAGGATCTTCGTTTGTGGTAGGAAGTTCAGCACTCAGAATACGAATCAAGACCTCCTGTTCAGCATGTCCTGGCACTGTCGACGGCCCAGCAGCCAGTACATGTAACGCCAGCACTCTGTCGCCGGACTGGAGCTTGTCAGTAAACTCCCTTGCGTCCATTTGCGGCGCTAGCTGAGCAGCGACTTTAGTGACGAGCCAGTTATGGTTCGTGGGTTTATAAAGAGCCGAGAAGAACCAGTTTCTTTGCTGCTCTGTAGTGTTTGAGCCGCTCAGCACGAAAATATGCAGCGCGCAGTACTCGTCGAAGTCGACTTTCATAGTAATACTGTCTAAACACTCGCCAACAAGCTCGGTTCCTGCCTCGTCGCGCTCTTTACTGCCAATAAGCGCTAAACAGCGCAAAAAGTACGAACTCTGTTTGCCGTGAATCTGAACAGAGTTTTGTAGACCGCGTTTAATGCTGTTGAAAAGCGGGATTGCCTTGTCGTCTAGATGCTCGAGGAGGTACGCCATGGATTTAGCAGCAGGAATCGCGATCCGGCTGTCTTCTAGAAGAATGGGTTTGGCTACACCCAGCAATTGCTCGAGAACGGCGTTCATGGAAGGTTTAGAAACCATTCTAGGCAGGAAATAGAAAAGGTCGAAGAACACAAGCCTTTTAACAACCTCCTCGCTTTCTCCGAACTGTTTGAATACATGCATAAGCAGCGAAACGCCAAGCGTGGCAGCAGCTATAGCCAAGCATTCAGCGCAAACGCGGCATGCGCGCACGTCCCGCTCGCAGATCTGGAGAAGGGGAGTTAGCGACTTTGTTCTTGTGATTCCCATTACTCTGAACAGCGAAGCCACTAACTGTTTGGCCGAGGTGTACAGCGGCTCTTCAGTAAACAGGGTTGGCGCTAATGCCAGTATTTCAGCGCCGATATCAGTGGTATAAGTGGGATCAGTGGGATCAGTGGGATCAGTGTTTCCACTGCTTGGTTTGGTTAGAGTATACGCGCTTTGTTTGTTCAAATTGTGCGCTAAGTAAACACAAACCCGCTGCTTTTCAAACGGCGACAAAGACGCGTCTTTAAGCACGCCGAGCGCGTTCGAGCACACGTCTACAAACGGAAACTGGTCTAACCGTTTCTGGGCCTGGCGCCGGTTCTGTGCATTGCTGCTTCGCAGTTTGGCCAGCGTGTCTGTGATCTCTGCATCCTTGTCAATGTCGGTCAGAAAAGCTTCTAATGACATGTCCAATAACGATCAAGTTTCAATTAACAATTAACAATAACAGTTAGCAAACAATGAAACAATGAAACAATCAACAATAACAATCAACAACTAACAAACAATGAAACAATGAAACAATGGAACAATGAATCGAATGAACGAAAATAAAATCGCAAGAGAATGTCAAGAGAATGTCAATAGAAAGGAGAGTTACAATGCCAAACAAAACAATATTCACGTTCTGCGATCTCTTTCAACTAATTAGCTTAGTCAGCAAACGAACCACAAAAACCGTACGTAACCATTTAGGCAAGTGCGACCACAAGACGCGTGTCTTGCCATAAACATGCTTACAATAAATAGGATCCTCAGGGTATAGCATAGGATAGCATAGGATAGCATAGGATAGCATAGCATAGCATAGCATAGGATAGCATAGGATAGCATAGGATAGCATAGCATAGGATAGCATAGGATAGCATAGTATAGAGGAAGTAGAATAGAGTAGAATAGAGCAGGATAGAGTAGGATAGAGTAGGATGGAGTAGGATAGAGCAGAATGGTGAAATATATGAAGTAGGATGGAGCAGAATGGAGTAGAATAGTGAAATATATGAAGTAGAATAGAGTAGAATATAGGTAGGTGTGATGGTGGTGTGGTAGGTGTGGTACTTGTGGCTGCACACTAAGCAAGTTTCTGCATGCTCGTGTTCTGGCTTCTGCCGCTCGCGCTGGCGTTCTATGCCGAGCAGCTGCACGTGCAGCCTCTTTCGAACCATGAAGTTCTCTCTAATTTCAACTTCACAATGCAGCAGTCTCTTCCCGAAGGCCAGCTCGCAGAATACACTGTTTTCCCTCGAGTCCTTGGCCAGATCATGCGCTCGTCGCAAACCCAGGAACTGCATGTCCGTTTCGGGCACGGCGTATGGGACGCCGACAGGTGGGGAGCGCCTCCTGCAAACGGCACACGCACCGGCGCCAGCGGCGTCGAGATATGGGCGTATATAGACGCGAAGTCGCGGTCGGAAGCATTGCGTCATTGGAACACGCTCGTCAATCATCTCGGCGGGTACTTCTGCGCGTCGCTGTCGTATGCAGACGAAAACGCAGTCACTTTCCCGTCTACAGACCTTCTTCCGCCAACACCCCTAGTCTATGCTAAATCGCTGGTTCTGATGCGCGCAGTGCTTCCAGACGAGCCAGTATGCACGGAAAACCTCACGCCGTTTTTGAAACTGCTTCCATGCCGCAACAAAGCCGGGCTGGGCGGCATGCTCAGCGGACAGCGGTTGTTCGGAAGTACCTGGCAGAGTATGGGGATCGACGTTATTGACACGAAAGAAGAAGTGTTTTTAGAGCAAACTGTGTCAATGGTTTCAGACTTATCAAGGAATTTCGACGATCCGTTGCCGTGGCCGACCCCTGCCGAGAAAATGTTCTGTGATGGAGACAGAGGAGGCGGCGCATGCATCCCGTTGCCTGCGTCTAAACTAAATTTCAATCTGAACACGATTTTCGGCGATTTCAGTACTGAGAAATGCATGCTTGGCGAATCGGTTGTTTCTGCCGACGTTTCAAGCAAATGGACGGTGAACGGGATCGACAGGTTCGTTAGTCCTCAGAGCGAGAAAATTCCAGAACTCAATTTCAACTACGACAGCGAGAGAACTGGCCGTGCTGATGCTGTAGAGAGCCACAACTCGCCAGTGATCGTTGATCGCTCGCTTGTGGGTTGGGGTATGCAGCATGGCGGCGTTCGAACGCAGTTCACGACCCCGAAATCGAGTAAACGGGTCAAAGTCCGGCATTTCGAGGCGTACCCTCATTTTGTGAGGCTTTACATGCATACGTTAAAACTGTCTGGAGACGGCGAGATTCTGAATGTGAACTACATTCCCAGCAACGGGTTACGGTCAGGCTCGATCGAGCTTGAATTAGAGCTTGGCGAGCATGCTGTGCTTGAATTCGAGTTCGAAAAGAGTTTATTAATGCTGCACGAGTACCCACCAGATCCCAATCACGGGTTCGAGATCGCGCCGGCGCTGACTGTAGTGATAAACGAAGAAACCCCTTTCGTGTCGCGGACCCCGTCTCTTCTGCTGCCGCTGCCGGTTCCTGATTTCAGTATGCCGTATAACGTGATCATCATGACATCCACGATCATGGGCTTGGCGTTCGGCACGCTCTACAACCTGTTTTCCAGGGACGTCATTCCGATCTCGCAGGTTCCACAGACGCCGAACAAAATACAGCAAATCATACAACGGTTTACACGAAGGAGCTAGATCTACATAATCTACAGAATCTAATCTTAAGCATCTACATAATCCGCCATAAGCCATAAGCCAAGCCATAAGCCAAACCGTAAGCCAAGCCATAAGCCAAGCCGTAAGCCAAGTCATAAACCAAGCCGTAAGCCATAAGCCGTAAGCTATAAGGATCTCAGCCATAAGGATCTAAGCCATAAGCCAAGCCATAAGGATCTAAGCCATAAGGATCTAAGCCATAAGGATCTCATCCATAAGGATCTCATCCATAAGGATCTCAGCCATAAGGATCCAAGCCATAAGGATCTCAGCCATAAGGATCTAAGGCATAGCTGTAAGCCAAGCCATGAGGATCTAAGGATCCAAGCATCTAAGTCATAAGGATCTAAGTCAATTAGGCCTGTCTAGTGTTGTTAGTGTTGTTAGTGTGTTTAGTGTGTTCAGTGTGTCTAGTATGTTTAGTGTAGTGTTGTTAGTGTTGTTAGTTTGTTTAGTGTGGTGTTGTTAGTGTGGTGTTGTTAGTGTGGTGTTGTTAGTGTGGTGTTGTTAGTGTGGTGTTGTTAGTGTGGTGTTGTTAGTGTGGTGTTGTTAGTGTGTCTAGTGTTGTTAGTGTGTCTAGTGTTGTTAGTGTGTTTAGTGTAGTGTTGTTAGTGTGTTTAGTGTAGTGTTGTTAGTATGTTTAGTATGTTTAGTGTTGTTAGTGTAATGTTTCTAGTGTGTGATTAGGTGTAATAGCGTGTTTGTTTCTTACGTGTCAACTGGATAATTTCAGGGTAATTAAAGTCGTAAACTGGTTGTGGCGCGTTGTGACGCGTATTGTTGTGGCGGGTGTTATTGTGGTTGTGGCGTAGGGGAAACGAGGATATAACCAACAAACGTCAAGGGTAAGGGCAGTATGTTCAGTAAGAAGAACCATGAGCTGTCGGCGTCAATAGAGCAGGATTTCCGGCCTGATCTTGTGACGCAAGTAGGTTTCTCTGGAAACGTCACTGTGCTGGCGTACGATCCCGTGCAATCGCTGTTCGCGATCGGGACCGACAGAGGAACCGTGCATGTGCTTGGAGCCGGCGAGATCAGGGCGGTTTTCGACACGAATCCCGAGCATAAAGCGCCGAGCGTGCCAATTCTGTTTCTGAGGTTTGTCACTAGCGTCTATTTAGTGGTCATTGACGAGCGCAGCACGATCATCGTGTATGCTTTGGACACACGGACCGAGTGGGCGCGGTACCAGAGCCCGTTCAGTATCCGGTCCTGCTGGACAGACCCTAGCATGGACTGGCTGCTGCTGGGCCATCATAACGGCGAGGTTACTGGCTTCGATATCGACCAAGGAAGGCCGACGTACTTCAAACTCAACAATCTAGAGAAACTAGTCGACCCTAAAGTGATCGGCGGGTCGGTTTTCAGTCTCATGTTCCATCCTAGAGACCCTGCGTTGCTGCTTCTTTGCTACAGATCGATCGCGGTCGTGTGGAACATCGTAAAAAGCGAGATCGTTTACGACCTGCACTACGAATGCCCCTTCACAAACGCCGTGTGGCACCCTTCAGGCAGCCATATCGTTTCCAGCCACGTCAATTGCATGATCGTGTTCTGGGACGGGTCGAAGGGCGTGAAATTAGGCGCCAGGCACGCGTTTCCGTCATTGGTTAATACCATGGACACGTCTGTAGACAGAATACCCGAAGGACTCGCTTGGTGTTCGAAAGAGGACCCTACTGACACGTTTTTGCTGGTCTGGGGAGGCTCGCAAGTGAGTTTGATCGAGTTCGGGCCTACACCAACAGTCGCAACGTCGTCGTACGAGTATATGGGCAATTTCTATAAATCCGAGGCGATTAATTTATTCGAATTGAAACTGTCGGCGCCGATTGTGCAGCTGCAAGTATGCGCGAAAGTCGGCAACCCGCATTTCCAAGGATGCTACAACCCGAGCCATGCCGTCATTTGCTGCCAGAACCGCAAACCCGCGAACTTAGTAGTGAAAACCGATCCTAATGCTCAAATCAGCGCTCCTAGCATCGACGAAGAGGTGCAGATCGTGGTCGCACACCTCCCGCAACTACAGATCACGCCGTTTGTGAGTTCAGTGCTTCCTGCCGCGCTTTGCTGGCGCAGCTCGCCAATGACGACGTTGTCTGCGCTCTCAATTCCCCGTAACCAGTGGATCGGAATGATGGCCACTGCTCAGCCCAACACTAAAGTCATCGGCGGAAGATCGGCCACTGCGCGCAAACGCAAGGCGCAGTTATCAACGGTTCTGTGCATGGGCTGTTTAGACGGCTCAGTCAAGCTGTTTGATGGAACCGGGGTCGATTCGCAGGATTACAGAGTAGTCATGACATCGGTGAAGGGGATTTCCGAGACGTGTAAAGTGACGCATGTGAGCGTGGGTGTAGACGTTGGCGAAATGGCTATTTCCACATCCCATGGCGACGTGATTCTTGCTTCTTTTGGACGAAACAAGAACGTCGCTCAGCAGCTTCCGCCGGCGCCGGATCCCCGGATTCTGAATATCGAGCATTTAGTAGATAAGGAGCTCGTGCAGGGGTTTGTTCCACAATGGAAACTGCCAGGAACTGTGCCAATAACCTGTATTTGCCAGTCCAATATCGGGTTCTCGGCTTTCGGCACTCAAAACGGGGGCGTGACGGTTATTGACAAGCGCGGGCCGGCGGTTATTTGCGAGACCCGTATTAGTGGAACTGCCACAGTTATTGATTTCGGTATTGTGGCTTGTGGAACCGACAGCTACTCCAGTATTCTAATGGGCGTAGGAACGTCTAGAGGCGATGTGTTGCTGTATAAAGTCGTCCCGCGGCAAATGGGCGGGTTCGAGGTCGTAGACCAGCATATCAAGTCGTTGAGTGTGAGCAAAGAGCCAGTGACTGTTTTGAATTTCATCGACCAAGCTAAAGGAGTCAGCGCCCGAGCCTCTCCAGACGTTATGGGAAGGCTTGGAAGCGGAATGCTGGTAAACGGAGCGCTTCTAGCCGAGACTTCTTCTGACAGCAAGTTTTTTGCATTAACTGGCCCGAAATACGGCAAGAAACTCGGCTCTAAAGCCTTTGATACGCCGATTATTGCTGCCAGCTATGCGTTCACACGCGCAGGCACTTCTTCAGCTTTGGCGACTCTGAATATCCGCGGAAAATGCGGGATCTACGGGCTGCCGAGTCTAGGAACCATGTGCACATTCAATGCGTTGTGTACACCCTCTGGAAGCCGCGCATGCATGAGCGAAATGGGCGATGCCTTTTTGCCGTACGATGTGGCTGCTCATGCGGGGCAAATCAACCGCCTGTTCGGCACTGATGTGCACCCTCCTCAAGACGATGTTTACCAACTTCTGCGTAAAGTCCCTGCCCGGCCGGTCATTTCTACTGCGCACTGGGTAGCCGGCCGGCAGTACGTGAAATCAGGCGATTTAGACAAGTACATGGCCGGGTCGAGACGCGGCAAGCCGAAACGCCCGCATAACCAGCTCATTGACACCGAACAGGCTTCAGAACCGAAGAAAGAAGAGCTCAATAAAGACCAGAAATATTTCGGGAATAAACCGTTGCCGAAGTTCGCACATCCTCAACGCCGCAGCCGCATCCTGCCTCAGAAAACATGGGGACAGACTTTCCAGGATTACTATGAGAACGCCGAGGGCGCAGTAAACGACGCTTTGGACGACGCAATGGAGTCTATCAATGTAGGTGGAAAACAGGCCAAGAACTCGGCTATGAAGGGCGCTTTCGGCAAGATGTTCGGGTTTTAAATACTAAATACGCATTTAGTACACATTCAGTACACATTCAATGCATTTATTCGGCGAAAACTTATTTTGATAGAGTTTAGTGGTTTGTGGCATATAACCTAACCCATACAAATAGGTGGACAGAATACATGAATTCATGTTTCAGTATTGTTTCAGTATTGTTTCAGTATTGTTCCAGTCTCCTGAACTGGTGAAATCGTGTATGCGATAAAGCCTTGTGCCGTAATGCGGTGTTGTGGATCGGTTCTTTGGGTGGACTGTTTCCACCATATGTTGAGTTAATTGAAGATTGAGTTAATTGAAGACATTGAGGGGACTCTGCCAGACGACAATTGTGTTGAAATTTGTCTAAAGTGAAACGCTTTACCCAATTCCGGAATTCTCGCTGCGCCTATATGAGCAGGTGTATGCATGTCCGAACGCGAAAGCACGCATGTAATAGTGCATGTAATAGTGCATGTAATAGTGCATGTACTCGATTGAGACTGGTGGGTTATAGGGCGAGGGCGGGAGTGAGTATATCACTGTAGACAGTATGGGCTAGGGCAGTGTAAAAATGAGTGAAGCAGTAAAAAGACGAGCTGAGGATGATTCCAACGGATCCAAGAAACCGAGGCTTCCTAAACGGAAAGTCGCGCTTCAGCTGGGCTACTGCGGTACAGGGTACCATGGAATGCAGCTGAACGCGCCGCACAAGACGATCGAAGGCGATCTCTTCGAAGCGCTGGTCAAAGCCGGCGCAATCAGCGAAGACAATGCCGACGATCCCAAGAAAAGCTCTTTTCTGCGGGCTGCACGTACTGACAAAGGCGTGCACGCGGCCGGCAACGTCGTGTCACTGAAAATGATCATTGAAGACCCTGACATTGTTGCTAAAGTCAATTCGCACCTCCCAGAACAGATCAGATTATGGGGATTCACGCGTACGAACCGCGCATTTGAATGCCGCAAGATGTGCTCGTCCCGAGTGTACGAATACGTTCTGCCTACATACTGTTTAATGAACCCTAGCCCTCTTACCCAATTAGGAAAGACGTTGCATGAGAAAACGAGTAAATTGGATTCCGGTGTTCTGGCTGAAGAGGCAGGCAAGTTCTGGACTAATGTTGAAGAGGAGTTAGAGAAACGCGGGATTACTTTGGAGATGCTCAAAAAGCTGCGCGCTCAGAAGATCGAGGAGAAGACCACAAAGAGTGAGGCCAAGAGTGAGGCCAAGAGTGAGGCCAAGGATGAGGCTAAAAGTGAAACTAAAAACGGAGACGACGCCGAAGGTGAGAGCGACGATCCTATGGTGAAAATCATGAAAGAGGTCGAGAACGCTGCTCGCCGTTCCTACCGAGCCGTTCCTGAACGAATTGAGGCGTTAAGAGAGTGTTTACAGCACTATAAAGGCGTGCACAATTTCCACAACTTCACAGTAGGAAAAGACTTTAAAGACCCGAGTTCTACGCGTGTGATGCACTCGTTGACTGTTTCCGACCCTTTTGTTATCAACAACACAGAATGGGTGAGCGTGAAGATCCACGGACAGAGTTTCATGCTGCACCAAATCCGTAAAATGATCGCATTGGCGGTTCTTGTGGTTAGAACTAATTCAGACGCTAACAAAATCGACGAATTGTTCAAGTCGCCTAAAATTTCCATCCCTAAAGCGCCTGCTCTCGGTCTTCTTCTTGAACGCCCGGTTTACGATGCTTATAACCTGCGTTTAGGCAAACTAGGACACGAAAGCGTTACTTTCGAGCAGTACGAAACGCAGATCGATGAGTTCAAGAAGAAGTTCATCTACGACGGTATCTATTTAAAGGAGAAGGAGGAGAACGAGTTCCATGCGTTCTTCGGGTTCATGGACACGTACAGACTTGCTACGCTGCTTGATTTCTTGCTGGACATTAAAACCGACAATGTCAACGATAAAGCTGAGGAAGAAGAGGCTGCCAGCGACAACGAGCACGCCAGCGAGTAAGCCCTTTCTATAGGAACTATACAGGAACTATACAGGGACTATACAGGAACTATATTGACACTGTACATTTAACACCTCGTGTGAAATGATTTATTTACAATTCTATAATACATTATTACTCAAAATCGTCTTTCTATTCAGCGGTATCACTGCCCTCTTCACTCTCGTCATCAAACGTCGTTTCCTCGATCTGCTCTACCTCGCCAGACCCAATAACAAGAGCAGCGACTTTCTCGTGCACACCTTCCTCACTCTCGTCTTCCTCAACATCCTCGTCCTCCTCATCTTCTTCCTCTTCATCGTTGTCGAAATTGGCTACAGACTCGCCGGCTGCTAACCTGTCTAAAAACCCCTTTTCAACCTTCTGCAGCGACTCGACGTCAGGGCATTCCGAGTACGCTTCTAGTAATGTCGAATTCAACGTCAGGAAATGGGATCCCCAGCTGAAATTGTCGAGGATCTGAGCGGCCCAGTCGAAATGGCCAGTTAGCGCAAAACACGCGGCCAAAGCCTCGACGCAGTTCAGTTTCCACGGTTTGCCGAAATTAGTTTGGTTTGCAGCATAGAGAAACGGCAGTAAACGTAGGTGCTTGCCTCCGATCTTATTAAACGGGATCTCGTCGATCCGCGCCCACGAACATTCAACCACGGCCGCGCCTTGCTGCTCTACAATCTCGCTGTCCTCCATACTGACAGGGACTTTGCCGTTGGGAGACACGACAAGGCCTTTAAACTTCTGCCCGACTTTGAGATTTCTGATATATCCTAAACGCTCGAGTTTCTTGCCGCTGCACCGTTTCGGGTCGCAGTGGTTGAAATCCCACATCGCCATTTTGGCTGGGAAGTCGTTTTTAGGTCTGTATTTCGTCTCCTCATGATGTCGCGCCATTTAAACCTTTCTCGCCAATGCTCGCTAATAAAACTCAGTACTCGGTTATGTAGTGAGGTTTAAACTAATTTTTTTTTTTGAATACTTGAGTACTTGAGCGAGTGAGTGAGTGAGTAGAGTTGAATACGATCTCTCCCTCGGTAGGTGTAGTAATGGATAACGGGCAACGAATGGGGTAACCCGTGCCCTATGCTCAGGCACCCGCTTGTGAGCGCGTTGTTTGACGTGGATTCGTCCACTCCTAGCAAGCAATTAGAGCAGGCGCGGCAGGTCGTGTTTCAAAGCAGCGACATTCCTGCAATTGTGTTGATTCTGCCGCCTGCAGAGCTGCTGCTTCAGCAGGTAAACGCCGAAACATTGCTCCTCGATGATTACTTGCTTGCTCATGTCGCGATTCTGACGTCGGAGTTTGATTTAGTCGGTTTAGACGCAGTTTCTAGTCGAATGCGTGTGCGCGGCAAGGAATTGGTGAGTTTACAGCCGAACAGGCCGTGTGTAAAGATCACAAACGGGTACATCTGGCAGCCCGGGCTCGATATTGCGAATTTCAGCGCGAGTTACATGGTTCTAGAGGTCAATGGGTTAATTCTTACTCAAAAGAACGTGAAACCCGCGAACTGGTTCAACAAACGGCGCAGCATGCCGCTGGACGGCGCATATAACTACCAAACACTCACGACCGAGGAAATGGACAAACTAAAGAACACTAAGACCATTAAGACCGATAAAAACGAGGCTAAAGACGATGGTAAAGACCAAGGAGAAGAAGAAGAGAAAAAGAAGTTCGATAAATACAGAAACGCGTACAGAATTGACTACCTTTTAGCATGCATGCAACTAGACGCGAACTCGCCATCCGAACTGGCGCACAGGTTCCAAACAACTGTGAACAGCGTTTCTAAGTTCTTGAACGAAGACCCGGCTTTCAGTTTAAACGATTGCAGGGAGTTAGCATTGAAATACGCTGAGCTGAAACTGTCTAAACCTGTTCTGGCCAGACTAGACCAGTTAATGCAGGTCAAAACGCCGTTAGTGACTATTCAAAGTAGTGCTCAATGGCTGGATTTAAGCCAGGTCGATATTCCGCCGTTCAAGGCAGTGGAAACCTCGAAATTCGAGCGCGCAGTGCAGAATGCGGCTTTGAACTTGAACAGACTAGTGAAAGCCTATGATTCGCATTCGATTAAACAGATTCTGACTACGAGTTTGGAATTTCTGGCGTCTAAAGAGTTAGGAACCGTCTCGGCTGACGCTTTGATTGGTTTGTTTATGCTCACTTTAATGAGAACAAGCAAAGAGGCAGGAAAAATCGTTGAAAGACAGCTGTATTATGTTTCTAATTTCGGAAGGCAGGTTTCTGGGCAAACAGAGTACATGCTGATGCTGGCCGAGAGCGTTCTGCAGCAGCTGAGAATCGAATTAGGGAGACTGAAACACATTTCTACATTGAACTACGAGTTTTGGACAGCAGTGGAAACGAATAACTGGCCACGGATCGCCGAAATCTATGCAGAGAACGCGAACTCGCTGCTGTCTAGAAAAAACGGGAAATCGGCTTTGTTTTTAGCGCTCGAAAACGGCAATTTCAGAACTTTCGAGTTCTTGATCACGAATTTCCCGCAAATATACGGCCTGGAGTTCATTGTTTCGGACAAGGATCTAACTGACAGAACGTTGTTAATGCTCGCATTGAACTCAGCCGATTCTGCGCTTCTTATTCTGCGGCACCTGAAGTCCAAATCCAAATCCGAATCCAAACAAGGCGCCGACGTTGAAGGAGTGGTAAATGAGTATATCAACTACGTCGATCTGGCCAACAACAATGTTGGGCACTACCTCGCACTGCAGACGAACGTTCCTGCTGTTTTTCAGCTTGCCCAAGAGCTCGAAAACGACGTCGATTGGTGCCTGAAAAACTTGAACGGAAACACGCCGCTTCTGCTGTTCGCAAAGAACGGCTACGATTTAGGCGTCAAGTTGATGACGAACTTCTATAACCATATCGACGCTGACGGCAACTCGCTTCTTCATATTGCTGCGTTTAATGGCGATTTGCACGCTGTTCAGAGCCTTATTGCCAATCCCACTACAAACGTCAATTTCGTTAACCAAAGAGGCGAGTCGCCTCTTGCAGTGACGGATCTGAACAACGATGTGGCAAAAATCCTTATTTCTAACGGCGCGAACCCGTGGCTCGATGTGGGACTGCCGTTGAACACGGAAATCATGCACTCGCGCATCCAGCACGGATTATACGTACAGAAATCCACAACGAACAAATTTACGCTAACCCCATTGGACACTATAACATCATCTTCAGCCAAAAATGCCGGCCTTGAGTTCGAATTAAACGACTTCACTGCATTATACACGCATATCGCCAAACACTTCCCCTACTCCTGGAAACCGTCTGTTCTGAACAGCTATATCGCATCCAACAGTTCCAACACTCTTCAACTTGTGACGACGCTCTCGACTCCACAGCAAACAGCCTCTAACAAACTGAATAGCAATCGGAAAGACGGAATGGCCGGGATCTTCGAAAACTCTGTTTACGAAGACGATATCACGAGACTCATGTTCTATTTACGAGCTATTGAGTTTCATGGAACGTACAGTAAAGTTCTACCCTGTTTTATTAACCAGGAGCCACTACCCGAAGCCGAGGAGGAGAAAACAAGCAGCGAGAGCGTGCAATCGGTTGTCGCGTTCTGCCAGATCGGGCAGGAACAGCTTAAAGCAATGAACACAGCATTAAATACTGTCTGCCGTCAATTCAGCCAACTGCATACCGTTTCTACTGAGTTACAACTCAGTTCTAAATCCTGTGATCGTCAAGTACATCAATTGCAGCCCAAATTCGGCGATTCTAGCATCCTGAATGAGCCAATTCCACGGACGTTGATCTGGAGAACAGTCTCTCTTAACATTTGCATGCTTTCTACCTGTGTTCTAGACGTTTATAAGGAATTGAATCGACCGGCTCTGTTAATTACAAAACTACAAGAGACGCAGCGCCTGCTGCTGGAGTACAAGCACCGACACGAACTGATGCTGAAGAACAGACACTCGTGGCTGCCGTCTTTAGAAGACAAGCGGGCCGCAGATATCGTTTTAATGCAGGAGGAAATGAAACAGCTCGAAAACCAAATAGAGAGCATGCAAACCGAGGTCCGCAAGACCCATTTCCTCCTTGCGGCTGAGCTTTCAGCGTTCAATACCTATTTCGAGCTTGAACTGCTCCAGCAGATGCGCAGTTTTGCTTTATACAGTTTGAACACTGCGAAAACAAGGCTGTCCCATTTAACTGAATACAAACACAAATTTCTAGCCAATTAACGTTCTTATTGCTCTTGACACGTCTTTGAAACCAACCCCAGTTCCTTGGTAGACACGGAAAATGGCATTAACACCGGCAAACCAAGAATTCTGAATTACCGCATTGGATCTTTCTATTTTCAGACTGCTATTTACCACCACTGCAATTACCGCTTTGTACGCTGATTTCTGAACTCCTCAGCATTGCAACAACCACCGGCACTCGGAAATCACCGCATATTACCGCAAAATCACCGCAAAATCACTGCATGTTGCTGCATGTCACACTCAATTACCGCAACTCACTATTCTTTTCTCTGCTTTCCCCCTATCCCTCTTTTCTGTTGTAAATACCGCTTCCTAAGCTTTCTAAGCTATTTTTCTCTGCATCCCTCCTCACTCCCGCCTCGGAGACCGCCCCCGGATCCTCGGCTGAGTGTTGAGGTTTCTCTCCCCTCCCCTCAAGACCTCTGTACTTTCTCCGCCCCAACGGGCCTATATTTGGCTTTCCCCTCTAGCAGGCCTATATTTGGGTTGCCCTTACATGGCGCTAATCCCGCATGTAAAACACACATACACTACATGGGTGTTTTTCCCGCACTTGCATGGCCCAACGCAAGACAATGATGAGGGGAAGCAAGAAACAGCAATGCGGTGGGCGTCAAGCTAGTTACTTATAACAGCGAACCGAGGATGTGAGCGCTGGTTTCAAGCATTGGTAAAGCGCGGAGGGGGATATAGTGAGGCGCACTGAAGTATCAATGAATCGCGGGAAAAGAACTCGTATCTGACCCATGTGATCGCGATCGTTACGTTACACAATGAGGTTTTTATGTCCTATAAGCTTTTCAGCCCTTATTCAGTCCTGAGATGATCAAAAGTGGTGATTGCGGGACCGATGGGTGAGGGGTTGATGAGGTGAGATATAGCGAGATGTGGGAGGTTAAGATAAGACCATAAGTAAACGGGATGCTTTCTTAAGTGGGCATTTGGTTTTAAGGAGAGCTCCGTAGGTCGGTTTGGTGGTCAGGTACGTTTTATGCCAGATCCGGTGGTGTGCGGGATATGCAGTATCTATGGAACATAAGTGAAACCATAGATTCGCATGCGTCCCACGTATATAAATACCTTCAAATCAAACCCCAGCCGGCAATGATCGTCTGTAACGACGCTATCGTCGACACGGCTCAATGGCTGACGAGAATGCCGGACGAGAGTTTTACACAGTTGAAACATGAATTACTAGCCATAGCCGGGTCGAATACACTTCCCTCGTTCGGCTCTAACTCGCCGTCCACCCTTACGTGCTCTCCGAATAGCGTGAACACAAGTCAGGGGAACGGACACGGGAATAAAAAGTACCTTACATGTCTTTTGATTCCTCGGAACGGGCGTTTACTGGCTAGTCAAAGCGATAACAGTGAACAGTTCAGAGAAATGCTCGATATTGTTGCCGAGAATTTAGAGCCCGCATGTCTAGAAGCCATTAAGTACCTGAAACTGCATGTCTTAAACAATGAGCAAGTTTTAATCGAGTTCTTAAACGAGAACAAGTTCCTAAAAATCAAAGGTTACCGCGTAATTGATGCTTTGTTCGATGATTACGCCGGAATTCTAGGTATAATCGTAAGGCAGGTCACGAAAAACTACGCTGTCCAAGCTATAAGCTGCTGTGAACGTCTCTACCTCCTTTCCACCAACATCAACCGCCGTCCGTGCTTATGGCTGGCTTTTGGGTCATGGATTAAGAAGAACAAGGCGTCTAGTTCTCAGAAACATCTATTTGCGATGCTCGAAGCGCGCCTCTTGGTGCAAAAAGATGGGATTAAGGACTACAAGAAACTGAACGAGCTTTCGCAGCGCCATTTCGAGCCGAACTGTACAATCAACGGTTTGGCAGTAAGTGCGCGGCTTTCTAGCGTTACTTCACGAATATCCAACATGGACGAAATCGATTTCGAGAACGGAGGGGTCCACGAATCCATTGATCTTGTCAACCTCCTGCTGTCTCCCCCATCCTCCTCTTCCAGCAGCTCGTCAAGCTCTTCTAATGCCAGTTCTATTTCTTCTCTCTCTCGTAGAGATATCGAATATAAAAAGATTGTCAAGCTGATCCGCAACTCTAACTTCTTTAAACCTATAATGGTCGAACAAGACGTCAGCGAAGACTTGAGGGCGCGATATTTAGATACAATGAACCGCATGCTCGAGCAGGACCTGCAAATGGTTGCTGCAATGACCTCGCCTTTGCACTGCATCACCTGCCTACTTAGGTGGTTTCCAAATACAGAGGAAATAGACAATTTGACACGCATCAAGATTGCCAGAGTTCTAGTTCCTTTGATCGAGCACTGCAACATCACAGCCCCTACTCAGCTCTCGCAGTGTGCTTATCTCCTTGTTAACCTTCTCAAAACCGATCCAACGGTATTTACACAACGCTACTTTCTCTGTCAAGAGACTCCTTCACAGAGCGTCTGCCTCGGCGTTCAGGCACTCAAATGCCTCGGCATTTTAAGGTCAAAAGCACCTCCGAAACTCCGCTCAGAAATCAACTGGGAGGTCAAATCAGTTTTGCTAAAGCATCCCGAGTACGACGACTGTACTTCGTAGACCTTGCATAACCCTACATATAAGCGATCATGTATTTAGATTGTTACGTAATTAAACACAAACATTCAGGTTGTGCGTACATAATAATTTCAGATTGAAATTAGAACAATCGCAGAAAAATCACAAAACAATCACAGAAAAATCACAAAACAATTACAGCAATCACAGCAATCACAGCAATCACAAAACAAGTTTACGAAACAAGTTCAAGTTCGCTTGTTCAAGTTCACGTATTTACGAGTTCTCTTATTTACGAGTTCTATTTTAAAGCTGTAAAACGACTTCTATAGTAGTTATTAAGTATATAGATCACTTGCCGCCTCCGAATCCGTTCTTCAGCGCTTGCAGCATAGGGTTGTTCATGAGTTCCTGTAATTTAGACGGGTCAGACATGAGTTCAGACGCCATCTGTCTGATTTGAGGATTGTTCATCATTCCAGCCAGACTGCCAATGTCGAACCCACCAGCACCGGCACCAGCACCGGCACCGCTGTCGGCACCGCTGTCGGCGTTAGCACCGGCAGGAGCGTCGCGTGTCGAGACTTCCAGCTCTTCGAACCGCTTCTTGACGGTTTCGTAGTCGCGTTTCATGGCCTCGCTCGGTTTGTCGCCTTCGACCTTTAACCCGTTCTTGTAGGCTTCTAAAGCGCCCTTGACGTCGTTTTGAGACCACAAGGAGTGGCCCAATCGCGACCACGCCTTGGCGTAAAGAGGATCGATGTGCACTGCGTGGCGAGCGTCTTCAATGGCTCTGTCTGTGAGCTGTAAATGCGTGAACGCGGCAGCACGGTTAGAATAGAAAAGCGCGCTGTTCGGGTTCTTTGCAATCGCCTCAGTGTACTTGTCGGCAGCCTCTTTGAACTCGTGCTTGCCCATGAGTTTATTGCCTTCGGCTTTAAGCGCGTCGGCGGCTTCTCTGTCTTCGTCGCTCACGTCAACAGGAACATAGACAGACTCTTCAGCCTCAGTGGAATCAGTTTTCGCTGTTTCGGAACTCTCGGACTTGACGGCAGTCTCGTAGAGCTGCAGAAGGTCGTGCTTGCTAGTAGCGTTCTCGGGAAGCTCGAAAGAGTCCTTTATACAGTCGATAGCAAGAGCGACAGACTCCTTCTGGTCGCCGGTGATCTCGTTCTCATCAATTCGTTGCTGCAGAAACGCGCAGATATCTGTTAACAGGTCTTGTTTGCTCATCTTATATACTGAAGTAGCTTACGTTCAACACACTAGCGCTCTCTCTACCCATTGTCTTGTGCTTACTATATATATATACTACATACTGTTAATATTACCATGGATGGACGAAACTCTTCTATACGGTTCTAACCACTTCCTCTTAACAAAAGAAATGCAGATCGTTGTCAAACGTTTGCTAGTTGTGTACTCTGTATTTATTAATATATATTCACATACTTCTAGCCGACTATAAAGCGCAGCCGTCATATTCTGTTTACACTTACCGCATGTGATTGTAGTGCACACGTGATAGCATCCACGTGATAGTATCCACGTGATAGTACCATAAGCGTTGGGTAGAGATGCAGGGTGGCGCGTTTTCGCGTGGTTCTTGGGGTAGAGGGTTCCCGGTTAGAGGGTTCCCGGTTAGAGGGTTCCCGGTTAGGCGTGTTTTGAATAGTCTGATATTAGGGTACGGTTAGGGGATGTGTGTATACGCATGTGGACATGCATAGACGTAAAAAAGCGTAAACAACTGTAAACAACTGTACTAACTGCACTAACTGCACTAACTGCACTAATTGTATCTTCCTCACTCAATTGCCTGATACATGCTCCGTTTATTTTCGCTAGCGGCCGGCGTCCTAGCTGGCCAAGAGTACTTGAACGACTATGTCCCTCCAGTTATTATAAAGAACGGCCACTTTGTCGACTCCAGCACTGGCGCCCGGTTCCAAGTAAAAGGCATTGACTACCAACCGGGTGGAAGTGCCGGGTACACTGGTTTCTCTGACCCCTTGAGCGATGTCGACGTGTGTGCGCGCGATATTTACCTCATGCAAGAGCTCGGAATTAACACTGTGCGCGTTTATACTGTCAATCCCCATTTCGACCACTCTGAATGCATGACGCTGCTGGCTGCGGCTAATATGTACGTCATTCTGGACGTGAACTCGCCTCTCATTGGCGAGAGTTTGAACAGGTACGAGCCCTGGACCTCGTACACGCCGCAGTATTTGCGCCGGGTTTTCGAGGTTGTGGACGAGTTCAGTAAATACAACAACACGCTGGCCTTCTTTATTGGCAACGAGATTGTGAACGACGAAAGAAGCGCTGAAGTCTCGCCCCCGTACATCCGAGCCGTCCTTAGAGACGTGAAAGAGTACATTTACTACCAGTGTCCTCGACTGGTCCCGCTCGGCTACTCGGCCGCTGACGACTTGAAGTACAGACACGAGCTGCCTGAATTTCTAAGCGCTGGACCAAAAGGCTCGGCCATTGATTTCTACGGCGTCAATTCGTACCAATGGTGCGGCAAGCAGACTCTGCAGTCGAGCGGGTATAACGTGCTTGCCCAGAGTTACGACCATTTCGACTTCCCAGTGATTCTTTCTGAGTTCGGGTGTAATATCATCCAGCCGCGCATTTTCCAGGAAGTGGAGTACATTTTCAAGCCCCCAATGAGCGACGCGTTCGATGGCGGGTTGGTTTACGAGTACTCGCAAGGCGCTAACGACTACGGGTTAGTAGACATTGAGCAGAACGGCGACGTCAAGCTGCGGCCCGAGTTCCAGACTCTGCAGAAACAGTACCATTCAGTCCCGCCTCCTGTTCTTGTAGACGATGCTGAAACTAGCGACATTATGTGCCAAGTCCCTACTGCTAGCAAAGCCCTTAACTACAAGTACATCACGGCCTCTACCACTGATCTTCCTCACAGTTTCGGCACCGAAATGATCAGGAACGGGATCAGACGCAGTTTGCGGAAACTCGGGTCGTATACCCCTGACGTTCTTGCTAAGTACAGAACCGAGCTCGATTACAAGATTCTCAGCAGCGACGGGCAAGTTCTTCCGTTTAAAGGAATCCAGTACTACAACAAAGTTGTTGCGACTAAAGGCGTTAGTATCAAGCGGCCTACCAAGAAACAGAAACCAGTTTCTTCGTCGTCTGCAGCTTCTCAACCCACTGAAACTCCTTCTGCTCTCTATAATGTATCCGGGCTGAAAATGCACGTCACACTAGCCCACGACTCTCATGAAGAAGTCAAGTCTATTCGCAGCGAGAAGAAGAACGCCGGTGTATGCTGTGCTCCGAACATGCTACTAGTCGCAGCTGGCCTGGGACAGTGTTTGTGGTGAATACTGCAATCTATAAATCATACCTACAATCTAATCAATCTACAATCTATAAATCAATCTACAATCTATAAATCAATCTACAATCTAATCAATCTACAATCTATAAATCAATCTACAATCTATAAATCAATCTAAAATCTATAAATCAATCTACAATCTATAAATCAATCTACAATCTATAAATCAATCTACAATCTATAAATCAATCTACAATCTATAAATCAATCTACAATCTATAAATCAATCTATAAATCTGCATATAGCATAGCATATAGCATATATCAATTACACAGTTACAAATATCACAAATATCAATGCAACTGCGGCAACTGCGGCAACATATCAGCACGCAGATGCGCCACAATGCGGTCACAATGCGAGTCACATGTAGTTATAAGTGGAGTTGCAAATGCAGTATAATGTAGTATAATGTGGTATAAGTGGTATCATGTAGTATAATGCAGTATAATGTGGTATGATGTAGTGCCATTATATCAACCATATCTCCGCGTGACTACGATGTCCATTTCTCTGCGTAACTGTTATACATTTCTCGCGTGACTATGTTATACATTTCTCTGCAAAACTCAGTCTATCGTACACATAATCTATGACACTGCAAATTAAGGTCTCTAATGTTCTACTTATGGCCCCTGGTTAAGGGTAGATTACTATGCAGTTCAAAGGCCGCGACTTGTTGACGCACGCGAGCTGTAAAGACGCCGAGCTCGTTAACGAGTTCTTCATCTCCAGCCGCAAAGCAAGCGACGACAATATCAAGAACCTGCTGGGCCAGATGGACTGCGAAGCAGCCGTCGCGAAAGTCAAGGCCGAGTGGTCTCGCCGCGACGCCGTCCTCGATTTCTGTAAACAGAAACGCAGCGAGCCGAAACCTGCACAGGACCCAAGCTCGTCGCTAATGGCTCTGTCCCAGCATTCTCGCGATAAAATCACGTTCCAGAACACGCAGACCGACCCGCGCATCGACGCATACACTGCTCGCGACGAGGTGCAGAGCAAAACAGAGATAGACTGGATCGAGCAAGAGGTTTTTACTGAAGAGATTATTCGCGACAGTACTGCGAAAGCCGTTCAAAGCAAATGCGGGTTATTCAATTGGGAGTAAACACTGGCCGCGCCACTACATGCGGTTTCATGCGTCAATATCGCTTGCCAATATCGCTGCCAATATCGCTTGCCAATATCGCTTGTCAATATCGCTTGTCAATATCGGTTATAGGCAATGCTCAATGTTCAATGTTTAATGCTCAATGCAACTCCATGCGCCAGACGGTGCACGGATTAGTTGGTTATGGGTATTTTAGTGTTTGGTATCTTAGTATCTTGGCATTCCGGCATTTCGGTTTGATACATTAATCATACATCTCGCGGTCCTCGTTTTTGCGGAGCTGCTGTTTACGCAGATCCTGTGATCTTTTGACCGCGTTCATCCGTCTAGGCTCTGACTGCTGCGGTTGGTGCACTTGCTCGTTGTCGTAGTATATAGGCTGTTCCGACGGCTGGATCTGCACGTCTTCTCTCTTGAGTATTTGGCGAACAAACGCGTTGTTTGCAAGCTGCGAGTGGACTCCCGGGCCGAAAACCCATACAAGGTGGTCTAAAACGACTAGAGCGTCCCAAGTCCGGATTCCTAGGTTCTTAGAGATCGTGCTTTTAACGAAATGCGGGATCTCGTTCTCCTCTTCGAGTTTCTCTAAATCCTCTTCACTGGGCGGGTTCAGTACATGCTGGCATTTCTTGAGCACGCTTTTAACCAGCAGATTCTGCGCCTTCTTGTCGCGTTTACCGGTTTTCTGTACAGACTGCTGCGAAATCGATTCTAAACTGTTGGCGACATCAGAAAGCATCTCCTCAGCCTCAGCACGCAAGAAATCAGGATCCGCGCGCTCTATAAGCACAGCAACGAATTTCGCCGCCGCCAGCCGCGGTTGCTGGGCCCCGCCGTTCAGTATAACGTCGAGCGTAGGCAGCCATTCAACCGCGAGCTCGTTGACGGCGCCGCGTGTACACAAAGTCAACAACAACGCCGCACCAGCAATACTGGCAGTCGCCGGCAAAGCTGCAGACGTCGATTCGGCGATTTCAAGCAGCGCGGCGACATGCGTCTCAATGCCGTACCCGCCGCCTCCAGCATTAAGAAAATACGTCAAAACGGCGTGCGCAGTGAGAACTGCGCTTTTAAGTTCTTCGTTTTCCTCGGATTGGATGCGTTTCACAAGCACTTGGTCCAGCTGCGCCGCGGACTCCATATACCGCGCCGCGCGGCTGTCGTCGTCCGCCACAAACGTCAGCGCGACAACAGCAAGCTGAAGAGCTGTGGCGGCTTCTGGTCTTGAGCGCGCCTGCAGAAAAGACTGCACGATCGCCGAATAGAGGTCGTAGCTCAAAACTGCAGGATCGTACTTGTTTGCGAACTCCTGCAACAGCACAGCCAGCGCCTGCTCGCGTTGCTGAACACTGGTCTTGCGCCTGTCGGTGTCGAGCGTCTCAATGGCCGAAACAAGCCGGCCGCGCGCGTGCGGTTCATTGCCAAGCGTTTGCAGCCGTTCTTTCAATTCGGAAGAAAGCAGCGGCGACACAAGATCGCTTTCCGCGTGTTCCTGCGGCGTCTGGACTCCAGACGGGATCTGTGACGGCGCCACGGATCGTTTCATTTAGTGGTATTAAAGGTGAAATGGCGTCAGCCTTACGTGGGCGCGCCTTATGGGGGATTTTAACCTCCCAGTCAGTCATATTAACCGTATCGTGTCGTGTGGATTATAGATAAGATCCACTCTTCATTAAGGCCGCATAAAGTTAGCGTGCAGCCATGCAACTTTGTTTCGAAAGCATGTAACAATGCAACGCAACAATGCAATGCAACTGTGCAATGCAACTGTGCAATTCAATAACGCAGTACAGCCACGCTTTCTTGCAGCCGTACTTTAATGCAGCCAATGATGCAATGGCGCAACCTCCATTAAACACGATCCTACTGTACATATTATATAAAACAAACACGCCAAACAAACCGGTTTCATCTTCATCCAGTCTAAGCGGTTGACTATATGTTTTCGTATAATTTAGTGGTACATTTCAAGCTACTGTGCATACGCGTGTGTTAGTCATCGATCCACAAATGTCGAACGACAGCGAGGTGTACCGCAATGTTCAAGCGCGTGTTTGGTCGTCACTTTCACAGTTAATTGACGATTGTGAGGAATTCGTTAATTCATTAGATACAGTGATTTCTGCTTGGCCAAAAAGGGGTGCTAAACGGCCACACGAATGGGAAGCCAGTACACCAAAAACACGCAAGATCAATCCAGACCCGTTTGTGAGCAATTCGTCTCCGCCTTCACCTATATACTCTGATATCGATGCCCCAGATATCGTTCCGTTGAACGATTCTGCAACAATACACGCGTCAAGAGAAAAACCGTCTGTACAAGAACCCAGCGTTGAGTGGCTATAACTTCACGCAGAAACGATGCATTAAAGCGCTGCCGTGGTTGTTGAGACGCCATTGTAGTACATCAGCATGTTCATTAGCATGTCTTCATGCTATTAGAATACCCAGAAATACATATATACCGTGCATGTACCGTGTGCACCTTGTGGTAGTGTATACCCTAAATGCACCTAAATGTACCTAAATGCATCCTAAATGTCGACCACACGCATACCTGAATATACCTATAACACCACACAGTGCCATGTAATGTGCCATGTAAGCTGTGCAAGTTCTATGTAAATGCCATGTAAGCTGTGCAAGTTCTATGTAAATGCCATGTACATTACATGCACGTTGCACGCAAGGTCCATATGAGTACCATGTAAGTACCTTGTAAGTACCATGTAAGTACCTTGTAAGTACCATGTAAGTACCATGTAAGTACCATGTAAGTACCATGTAAGTGTGAGTGCCATGTAACCCTTGCCATCATATAATGAGCCGAATAGAAGACTTTCGCTGTGAGTTAGTCCAGCCAGACGTCTTCCGCGAGATGGTTGCTGTGCTGGCTAATGTCGCCAAGTCGTGTGCGCTGTCGTACCTCCGGCAAGAGCGTGTAGAAGTAGTTGCTAGCGCGATTTCTGGCGGAATGCAAGTATGGGTTCATTTCATGCACGGCAGCATGCTGAGCGCCGCCCAGCTTTTGAACAACGAGCCACAGCATATTGAAGTGAAAAGCGACAGTTTAGCGAACGCGTTCCGCAATTTGAGCGATCTGTTGAACGTTGAGGACGTGTGCATGACATTATCGCATAAACAGAGCGATCACGGCATTAATGCGCGTCTAATTAGTTTCACTATGGAGAATGTTCATGGAGATTTCGCGAAAACTATTGAGCAAAGACTCTACGGCCAGGTTCTGGTTCCTGAACACGTTCCAGTCGAGCCGACTATCGATCCGCCTGTGTTTGCAGACATTGACGCGAGCCAGCGCGCGCAAATGGCACGAGTTTGTGAACAGTATAAACACATGAACAGCCGTGTCGTTATTAGTTTAGCGCCAAGCGGAGTGCTGACTTTAAAATGCAAAGACGTTGACGTCTACGCCGAAACAAGCTGGCGTGTCGAATTCGCCGAGAAATTGTCGCAATCGCAGTCAAACCAACCCAATCAGACGAATTCTACAAACCAAGGCGTTTCTACAGCGCGTGTACAGGCGAAAGACTGGCTGCTTGTAGTCCAGAACAGATCCTGTCAACGGCTGGTCATTGGCATTGAAAACCACGGGGGTGTAGTTGCATATGTGTTTCTAAAGAGGTTAAAGAGCTCGACCGAAGAGGACGTGGCCACTTTCTATCTGTGGCATCTCACTGATTGACAACAACACCTCAAACTACCTTTGTATATAATGACTCAACGACTCTTCGCCTGTAGATAAACTAGCTGCATCCTACTAACTAATAGCAACCTAACTGCATCCTACTAACTAACTGCATCACACTAACTAACTGCATCCCACTAACTATACGAACATAAGTGTACGACAGCACCACAATGTACGCCATGTATTCCGCGGGGCGGGCTAGGGTATATATGAAATATGAAACACTGCTATACTGATCAAATTTATACTGATCAAATTTATACTGATCAAGTTCGTAGTAAACAAGTTCATAGTAAACAAGTGCATTATCTGAAATTACTGTTTGAACTGCTACAAATTGCTACAAAGTATTCAGAATCGGAACTGGTGGATTGGTGGATTGGACATGTCTTTTTAAGCTAGCATCTATGTGGGACGGGCTAGGTTTATTGCTTGAAATCGCGGATGAATTTAGCAACAGTCTCAGCGGCTTCTACAGTGATAGCGTTATAGTTGCTGACACGAATCCCGCCAACTGAACGGTGGCCCTTAAGCCCGCGCAGTTTCAGAGCGGCGGCCTGTTTGAGGAACGCGGCCTCGTCAGCGGCGTCTTTGAAGTTGAATACAATCGACATTCTCGATCTGGCAGAAGGCAGCACATTGGTCACAAGGATATCTTTGCGCCCGTCAATAGCGGCGTACAAGAGCTTGGCCTTCTCGGCGCTCTCTTTAGCTTGCGCGTCGATTCCGCCGCGTTTAAGAAGCCTGGCAGTCACGAGTTTCACAACCTCGACCGCGAAAACAGGTAAAGTGTTGTAACACGAGTTGTTCTTGCTAGCAAGCGACAGATCCAAGCAGCTAGGAGCGACCAGACCGCCGGCTTTACGCAGATCAGCGGGTTTGACGTTCTTTTGTGCGTCGAGAATATCGTTGCGCACAATGTACAAAGTGACACCAGGAATGCCGAGGTTCTTTTGCGCGCCGCCGAACACGATCGCGTATTTGCTGACGTCGATAGGCCGGCTGAACATATTACTGGAAATGTCCACACAGACGTTGTCGTGGACGACAGGGGGCGTCGTTGTCGCGCCAGGGAACTCGACACCGTGAACGGTCTCGTTGTCGCAGTAGTAGACGAAGTCGCCAGTGGGTGTCGTGTTCTTCAAGTCGGGGATCTCGATATACTTCTCGGGCCGCGAAATGACGCTGCCGTCGAACCCAAGACGCTGGCTCTCGTCAAAGGCTTTTTGGCTCCACACACCGGTCAGAATGTAGTTGCCGTGGACGTCCGCCTTGCCGGTTTTCGCGAACTTGTAGGCCGCGTGCGCGTATAAACAGGCCGCAAAGCCGCCGGTTCCGCCGCCTTGTAGAAACACGACATCGTAGTTATCAGGAACCTTTAAAAGCTCTTTAATCTGCGCTTTCGCGTCGTCGATGACTTTATTAGCTTGGCCAGAACGGTGACTCAACTCGCCGAGACCAACGCCCTGTTCCTCGTACTCAATAAACTCGCGTGCGGCCTGCTCGACCACATCAGTAGGAAGAGCAGCGGGACCAGCGCCGAAATAGTATCCTTCTCTAGAACCCATTAGTTTGATTCACTTGATTTACTTAGACTATGACACTTGACACGCTTGTACTTTTAATATACACCAAGGTTAGGGTGTAAGAGTCACGAAGTAGTCATCATACGTGATATCCCGTGTTCCGGTTTACTCGTTGACTGTGACTATAGTCTGTGACTGTGTCTGTGACTGACAGAAGGGAGGTAGGGCTACATGATGCGCTTATAATCGTATCCCGAAATCACTTTATACGGTATGCATGTGGGGTCGTACATGAACAGCGGGCTCCAGTCCTAAGCCCCATTCTATCTATACTGCGTCTATCTAACAGTGTCCAGGATCGTCTGTTTACTCTGATTATACCTATTTATACTCTTCTATACTTATTTCTTGATTTTAAAATAAAACTACGCCTCTACCTTTACTGTATCTGCGCCTTCGCCGTTCGCGCTCGTACGCATGTAATCCTCGTGCCCTGTTTGTGCTTCTACGCATGTAATTATATGGCTCAGTCTAGAATTTAGGTTTTCTCTTACGGCCGGTGAATTTAGAGTCCAAAGCAACAGTTTTTCCGCGTTTGCGCATAGTTTCTTTCTTGCGCATAATGAAATCGCGTTTGTTCTCGTCCTTCTTCCGTCTTTTGCGGGCAGCAACTTTCTCCATTTCGACGTTCGCCAAATTCAGTTCGCCTTCGCCAGCTGTCAGCACTAAATAGTACTTCTTATTCCTTTTAGACTCAGGTCTGTCAATGATCATACCACCTCCGAAACCGGCGACTTTAGCCGCATGCAGAATTGTATCGATCTGGTGCTGGTCAAAGGGGTAGAATTGGCACACCGCTTTGCCGCCGCGTCTCAGCGACGCGTATAGAGTCTCGAAAAAGTGTTTCAATCGTTTCAACGGGTTCGCCTCATTAGAGTCGGCATTGCACAGCCATTGAATAGCCGAGATCGAAATAGCAGCATCGAACGAACCAGGACGGAACGGAATGCCTGCACCCATGTCCGCCAAAAAAAGATCGCCTTCAACCTCTAGATCCAAAGCGTTTCCCAGCATCGAAGCCGAAATGTCCATGCCTACCCACTGGTGGCCTTCCTCAGTAAGAACCTGGCCACTTAGACAACTGCCACAACCTATATCCAGAACAAACTGGTTAGGTTCTAAATTCAGCAGCTCAAGGGCACGCAGCGTCATCTCGGCCTGGATTTTCTGGACACGCGTGTTGTGTGTATACTTGAAACTCTCGTCATCGTTGTAGAAGACCTCGGGCGGGGCGACTAATTCCGGTCTGGACATCTAGAGTTCAAAGTATCAATTGTTGGTTTAATTAGAGTATGCGAGCCAAGCAACTGATGCAATTGAAGCGGAGAAAAAGCGATTTAAAAAAGATAAATATTTCACTTGCTTATGTCACCAACACCCAGTGTACTCGACGCTAACGTTACTCGCTATTCTGTATTCGCGCTATGGCACATGCACGCTATTACACATACACATATACACCCATACCAATACTAACGCAGTCGGCGCACGCTATTCTATTACAACGCCATTACAACGCCATTACATACGCTACTTGCGCACGCTATATGCGCAAGCTATATGCGCATGCTACATGCTGTCTAATTATATACGGCCACACACCATCACATGCAAACGCCCTGTTGTCACATTCACTCACAGTCAAGGAGCAGAAGCTGTAAGCCACAGAGTTTTACATATCCTTCTGAATCTATTTACAACAAACAGATATTTTCGCGCTAGCAATAGAATGGAGATACTTAGATCAGTTAACTATGGAATATCCCTGAAACCGTACTTCCAACTACGCTATGCCATATACTGTTCACAATACTTTGCATAGTTAGCCAGTGATTAACTACTAATAAGCCGGCGGGAATCATGGCGCGATGGTAAGTGGGGTGCGAAACGGTTAAGAAGCCGAAGTGCATAACCCTAACATCCTAGTAGTACTCCTAGTTGCTTGTGACGAGGTGTGGATGTAATCGGGCAATGCCCCAACCCAACCTGCGGTTATAATACGGCACGTCTAGCACTCTACTTCGGGTCATAAATCGAACCTCACAAACCAGGTTAGTGAATGAGTGCAAGCCGCCAGAGACGAAGAAAAGCGAAGCGTTCGGCTGGGAACGAGGATAATGGCAAAGGCGGCCGTGCTAGCGGCAGCGCCGAAAGCTCTAACCATTCCGGCGGCAAATCCGGCGGCAAATCCGGCGGCAAAGGCGATAAAGCGATGAGCGAAAAAGTGTCTAAAGTCGTCTCCACCGTTGTTTCCACTGTACCGATCAGCACCCGAGCTAATCTGCCGCCCGCATTAAGGCGTATCCCGAAATTCTTCCAAAGCGCGAAGTACAGACCTGAGAGTATTTTGGACTCGCCAGAATGGACTCAGAGCTCGTTTTTCGGGTTCTACGTGCTTTTCTGGGTAGCCATTTCTGTAACGATGGCAAGAATACTGCTCATGAATACGTTTAAAACCGGCTACCCATTAGGGTATAACGTGATAACTACATTGAAACGCGACTGGTGGCATGTCGGGCTAGCGGATTTCGTTATGTACCTGCTGATGTACCCGACCTTCATCATGCAATGGCTCGTGAAAGAGCGCTACGTCAACTGGAAGCGGTACGGGTGGATCATCCAGCATCTGTACCAAACAAGCTACTTGGTAGCGTTTGTGTTGTACGCTAGAGCGAAATCGTTCACTTGGATCGCCCAGATCTTCCTCACGCTGCACTGCATCGTCCAGATCATGAAAATGCACTCGTACGCCGTTTTCAATGGGTACATGTTCAGCCTGCGCGAGGCCCTTGACGACCCAGAGGTGGTCAAGCAGACCGAGCCCAAGGAACTGGAGGAGTACAAAGCGCAATTGGGCAACTACCCCAAGAACGTGACGCTGGGAAACTTCTTCATGTACACGATGTTCCCTACGTGCGTGTACGAGCTCGAGTACCCCCGTACTAAGAGCATCAGATGGACTTTCGTGCTGAAACAGCTGCTCGCAACGTTCGGAATCTTCGCCTGTCTCACAATCATCGCCGAGCAGTCGATGCATCCTATTAGTGTGCACGCGGCAAGGCTGCGCGAGACGGGGTCGTTGAAGACGCGGATCCGCGAGTACCCTTTGATTTTCATGGAGGTTTTTGCGCCGTTCATGCTTTTGTATATTTTGACGTTCTACATTATCTGGCACAGCATTCTGAACGGCATCGCCGAGCTCACGCGCTACGGCGACCGCGAGTTCTACCGCGAGTGGTGGAATTCGACAGAATGGGCTAAATTCGCGCGCGATTGGAACGTGCCAGTACACAATTTCCTGCAGAGACATGTGTACACCTCCAGCAGGCTCGAGTTGCAGCTCACTAGACAGCACGCCATGTTCTTCACTTTCTTCCTTTCAAGCGTCGTTCACGAGCTGGCAATGTGGGTCATTTTCAGACGTCTGCGTGGGTTCTTGCTCGGGTTGCAGCTCATGCAGGTCCCGATGCAGGAAATGTCGAACCTGAAGTTCTTCAAATCGCGCCCGACGCTGGGATTGGTGTTCTTCTGGTTCGGAATAGCTTTGGGTCCTTCGATCCTTTGTTCTTTGTACCTCACTTTCTAAACCCAATATAAAGTAACACAAAATAACTTAACTGACAGTAACCCTTTTTCAATTTGAATTTGGAATTTCAAATTTCAAATTTCAAATTTTTATTGTTATTCCGCTTTTTTCATTCCGCTTTTTTTCGTTTTAATTTTGTGGTTTGTTTACTTGATTTGTAGTTTGTAATTTGTAGTCTGCGGTTGTCACGTGGTACTTATTTCCATATTTCGTCAAACGGTCTAGTATCGTTAAAACAGCTTTTAAACACTGAATCAACAACTTCAGCGGCCTGGTCTCGGTCCTTGCAATTGGGATTCGTTTCTAAACTCAGAATGGCGCGGCGCCGTACACACGCTTGCAATCCTCTATTAAACTTGAAATTGAACCGCATAAACTCGTTTATCATGCCGCATTCTCCGCTCAATGCCGACGCACGGATCTCCGTGCATGCATGATGCTTTAAATTAGCCAAATCGACTTCGAAACGGCAGTGGTCGTATGCGTGCACGAGTTCATGCGCCAGCGTATCTTCAGTATGTTTTCTCGACTTCAATTTATCCTGGCACAGCAGAATTCCGAGTTCAGGATGAAACCCGCCGGCTTTAATGTCTTCACACGGCGCGCAAACAATGTTCTTAGTGCTGATATTGCCGCCGATCTTGTTGGTTTCTTCAACAAGAAACCTCACAGCTGGCGAGTAGGCCAGGATCCAGTCGCGGTGTTCGACGCACTGTTGACAAGCTTTTTTTTCCGCCTGAAGTGCGTGGGTCTTTTTATACTGCTGTTCTTCTTGCTTGGACAGCAGTCCTAGCATGTACTTCACCGACTCCATCTATTTCTATAAACCCGTTCTATTCTCCTTGTGAAATTCTGTTAATACCGCTCCTCGCAACTCTCTAAAGCTCTTCAATAGCGCACCTACCTATAGGAAAGAAGGTTTGAAGAACTGGTGCCCGAACTAATTAATTTCAATTAGTCATCGGAATTAATTTGGTTAATTGGTTGATTCGTTGATTGGTTTAAGATGAATATCTGGATCGCTGCTGCCGATAATAACCGGAAACAAGTAGAGAAGTTCCTTGAGTCGGGATTGGATGTTAATGCGAAAGACGAGAACGGGTATACCCCGCTGCACGCGGCTGCCGAGTACGCACACCTTGATTTAATGCAGTTTTTGCTTGAAAAAGGCGCCGAAATCAATATCAAAGACAACGATGGAGACTCGCCATTACACGCATGCGAATCGGTTGAAGCTGCGAAGTTTTTAGTAGACAACAATGCTGATCTAGACGCTAAAAACAACGACGGGTTAACACCGCTTCAGAAAGCCGAAGAGGACGGAGAATTAGTCGAGTTAATCGCGTTTTATAAATCGAAATCTTCGGCCAAACCCGAGTCCAATGAACTCGTTCCTGAGAACATCAAGCTTTCAATGCAGGAAGCCGACGCGATACCGCTAGCCGTCAGCGACGAGCAAAGACAGCAATTACAGTCGATTATCGAGAGCGGCAGCGTTGATGCGTTCCAAGAGTATATCCAGTCGGCCTTTTCTAACCAGTCTACTGAGTCTGAGTCGAACGAGCCTAAGAAGAAGAGATAACATTGGCAGCCAATTGCATACATAACTTAACTTTAAATCAGTATTGTACTCATATTGTACTCATATTGTACTTCATATCGTACTTCATATTGTTCTTCATATTGTACTTCATACTGTTCTTCACATCGTACTTCATATTGTACTCATATTGCACTTCATATTGTACTTCGTATTGCACTTCGTATTGTACTTCGTACTGTTCTTCATATTGTACTTCTTATTGTCTTCAGATAATGCAATTAGTATATTTAGTGGTATATTTAGTGGTATATTTAGTTCATTGCTAGTGAGAAAGGAATCCTCTATACGCTTCCTGGGGAATAGTCACTCTTCCCATACTCTGCATAGCCTTCTTTCCGTCTTTCTGCTTGGCCAGCAGTTTCTTGCGCCTGGAAATATCGGCAGCGTGCAGTTTCTGCAGCACGTCCTTTCTCTTGGCTTTGATTGTCTCTCTTGCTAAGATCTTCTTGCCGCATCGCGCTTGTAACACTATTTCGAACAATTGGAACCTCAAAAACTGTTTGAACTTGCGCACCCATTCCTTGCCTCTTTCTAATGCCTGTGAAGTATGCATGATCTGCGCCAACGAGTCCGCGCTGATCCCGTTCACTAGAAGCTCGAGTTTCACAATGTCGCTCTCTTCGTACCCGGCGTCTTCGTAGTCCAGCGTCGCGTAGCCTTGAGTAGCGCCTTTCAGTTTGCCGAAGAAGTTGTCTACAAGCTCGGGAAGCGGCATTTTAAACGTTAATGATGCTCTGTTGTTTTTACCGCCAGCGCCAAGGCCGCCAGTATACTCAATGCCCGTCTGCACGCCGCGGCTCGTCTGACAGAGCTGCAGAACTGCACTGACGTACTCTTCAGGGCATTCGATGTATAAATTGACTTGCGGTTCCATCAAAATGTACTCGTTGCTGAATTGAGGGAACTGGTCGGGTTTAGTGATGATCGTCACCTCCTGAGTCCTTTTGTGGACTAGTTTATACGGAACCGTGGGTGCCGTGAACACGAGTTTGCCCCCGTGTTCTTTCTGCAGCCGTTCCTGGAACACTGACGCGTGCAAAGTCCCTAAAAACCCTAGACGCCATCCCTGGCCTAAGGCATTAGAACTCTCTCTTTCCACAAAGACCGACCGGTCGTTCAACGTCAGCTGTTCCATACTCTCTTGTAACTGGTCGAACTGCGCGCCGTCTCCAGGAAACGCGCCCATAAACACCATTGGTTTCACTACCTCGAACCCAGGCAACGGATCGACTTTGGGCCTGTCGCTGCGCATGTACGTGTCTCCAATAAACGCTTCAGAACTGCGTTTCATGCCGGTAATAACGTAGCCTAGCTGTCCTGCCCTTAAACACGACAGTTTGACCTGGTTTGGGTGCATGATTCCAACCTCCTTGACCTCGTATTTCAGCTGTGTATGCGCAGAAATTAGCTTCGCGCCCTTGGAAAGCGTTCCGCCAGCAACATAGACCAGCATCACAACTCCCAAAAATGTATCGAACCATGAATCCACTAGCAAACACCGCAATGGGTCGCTGCAATTGGCAACTGGGGGTGGGATCTCTTTAACCACCTCAGGAAGGACCTGGTCTATATTCAGCCCGCTTTTCGCAGAAATAGCGAGCTTCGAATCTAAATCGAATAAATCCTTCACGTTTTCTGTGCATTTTGCAACGTCCGCATGCCCGATATCGATCTTGTTGATAACAGGCACCATTTTCAGGCCTAGCTTCTCAGCAAGCGTATAATTAGCCACGGTCTGCGCCTGCACGCCTTGACTAGCGTCGACAAGAAGCAATGCCCCGCTGCAGCTCGCATAAGACCGCGAAACCTCGTGCCTGAAGTCGACATGTCCGGGAGTGTCTACCAGATTCAAAAGGTAGTCCTGGCCTTTAAACGGGAACACCATAGTACATGTCTGCGCCTTTACCGTGATCCCGCGCTCTCGTTCCACATCCAGCTTGTCGAGAACCTGTTTATTGCTCTTGCTAGGATCAATGACTCCTGTCAGTTCCAGCAGCCGGTCGCTGAGCGTGCTTTTGCCGTGATCGATATGCGCAACAATACAGAAGTTCCGGAAATTCTCGACTGGAATCGCGTCAATGCGCTGCTGCAGCGATTGAACCGAGTAAAACCGTCTGAAACTTCTGAACAGTTTCATGTTAGGTAATGGTCAGCCAAGAGTGGTTTTCTATCATTTAAAGAGTAATTGAACTCAGTTATGTGCATAGTATAGGTACTTAAACGCTGTTCGTTACATTCAATCTATTGAAATTCCTCCCATACATCCGTAAAGTCCCTTTTCTACCCTTGCCTAGCCTGCCTCTGGCCATCAGCTTGTCCCACATATTGATAGTAGGTACACCCTTAACCTCCCCACAAACATACCCTTTACCCACGCATCCGCATTTATCCATTTATACGGCTGGAGATTAGATCGTGATTATCTAATGCTGGCATTGTTCGTACAACCTGTGATGGCAGCCAGCGAGCCGCCTATGCTGATGAAACTGTTCGCGAAACTGAACCCGCCGCGTAATATCGATGACGCCACATGGTCGGAACTCACTATTCTCCAGCGGTTCCTTCGCTACGACTATAAACTCGAGACGTACGTCGTTCTGTTCGCCGTTGTCTACCTCGTGTACCAGACTCTAGCGCGCCATAAAAACAAGAATCTTGCGCAGACTTTCGTTAAAGAGATCAAGCCTGCTCTGGCGACCGAGTTTGCTCAAGTCGGCGTTGACCCGTCTCATCTCGTTGTTAAGGACTCTGACTCTAGGTACACCCTCTACGCGAGCGGCAGAGACAATGTCGAGGGTTTGGTTGCACGGATCAGACTGGCTGACAGGTATAATTTCATCCCGTTCATCTCGAGTTTCATTAACCCGCGTCTAGGCAGTGTAGACGGTCTTGGCGATCATGTCGATATCACCGTCAAACCTTTGATTAAAAACAAGATCATGCCGGGAATCTTTTCGGTTATCAATAAAGAGTACATCGAGGAGTGCCAGGAAACCTGCTACTTCTATAAACTGACGAAACTGAGCGAAAACAAGCTTCTTCCTTCGCCCGTGTTTGCGATCATGCAGGAGCACGGTGAACAGGCCGATAAACTAATGACCCCGGAGCTCGTGTCCGCTTTAGCGTTGCCTGAAACTGCGAAAATTTTGAGATTCTTGGCTGTTAGCGATATCGGCGTTCAGGAACCCGAGACCTTGGAACAGCTTGAACCCGAGCCTGTTTTCACGCTTGCGATGTCGATTTCTACTAATGCTGCTGAGGCCAATGCCGCTGCTCAGCTGATTAAAGCTTTGCTTGGCTGGGTCGACTTGTTGACCGAGTCTGCGCCGTACAACAACAGCGCGTTGAAACGCATTGCTGCTAACCGCGACGAAGAGCGCGCGAAGATCGTTAGGCACCTTGAGCAAAAGAAGGAAAGAGAAATCGAACAAAAGAAGGCTGACCAGAAACGCGAGGCTGCAAGAAAGGAACTCGCTTTAAGTGAGAAGGAACAGCGCGCGCTTCAGAGACGTGAAAAGGGAAAACAGTCGCGTAAACAGCGCCAGAAAATGACCAAGAAGGCCTAATCTACTCTGTCTAACTTATGTCAATTGTTCATTGTTCAATAATTGTTCAATAATTGTTCAATCTCTAATTTAGTGGTTTGTTTGTATTATTATGTAACATTATCATGCCTTAAATTAAGTTCCAAATTTCATCTCGTTTTATCTCGTTTCATCTCGTTTCACTTCATTTAATTTTACTTTGTTTAATTTCATTTAATTTCATTTCATAACTTTCCATCCACGGCCAACCGGCGTTTGGAACCCGTCAATATACCCGCTACCAATGCATTCATAAAGAATCGTTTCTAAAGTCAGTCCGCGGAACTGGCTCCAGAACTTCTTGCTGGAGTTATACTTCTCTCGAAGCAGCGATTCAGGCATTTCCTTGAACTTCTTGTTGTTCTGGACAATTGTTCTTACCAAAAACGAACGGCTTTCGCGTAATAATTTGAGGTACTTTCCTTGCCCAGGAACGCATATTTGTTTAGCATCGAAACTAGTAGGATGCTGGGTCAGGAAACCGAGTTTGACAGCCTCGAGTATATCGATATTAGCTTTCTCGAGCTGCTGTTTAGTGAACCATTTAGACATAGGGTTTGAACGGCACAGTTTCACCAGATTCTCCATGCCATTGCTGCTGAGATACTCGTCAAAACTGTCTGTGCAAATAGCCAGATCGCTTGCTTCGTACCCGTTGACAGGTAACAGTTTAATCTTGTTGTCAGAGCATGCTTCGCTAAGCATTTTGTCCACTTTTGTCGTCTTCGTGGGGTACAACCCGTACAGTTGGTTCACAGTGACTAATGCTGGCGTCTCAGATCTAAATTGGTGCGTGCTGGATGTAATTGCATTGCTCAATTGGATCCGCCCAATATCGTCTGTGGGGAACTCCGTCCATTGGTTAGCAATTATGGCATTGATCAATTCGCAAATATCAGTGACGCCTTTAATCGTTTCTGGACTCGAAAGAGGATTGAAATTTCTAAGCGGTGCGACATACTCAAGCGGCTCGTTTATCTTTTGCGACTCGTCTCTAACGGCTTTTTCTTTATCCAGTTGCTTGAGGATCGCAAGATCGGTGGGCAGGAGTGGCGGTAAACTCGACTTTGCTGCCGGTTTCGTGTACTTTCTAATCCCGTTCACTGATAACTTCGCCATACTACAGCTACTAGCTAATGTAATACTGACCAAGCAAGCAACACACGCCTTCGCTTCTGCCTGTACATGTGAGGGGTACAGCACCAATTTAGATGAGAGTACAGATTTGAACAGTCAATTCCTTTTCTATGAATTTGTGCGTAAAATAGTAATACTTGAGAAAAACAAAATGTTTCCACGATCTCCTGAACACATGTAGTGTAGATAAAGCGTAGATAAAGTGCAAAAAGAAAAAATTATTGGTAATTGCCCACAACCAGAGTCGAACTAGTGACCTTTGCATTACGAGTGCAACGCTCTACCAACTGAGCTATGAGGGCTCGTTGTGTTCCTGAGTAATTACGTCAGTATATATCCGAGAACCTATAATTGTTTTTCCGTTATTTGAGGGGTACACTAACTTCGCGTTGTTTACGCAAACCGCATTCCCGGCCAACAACCTAACCTTTGTTATTTGTAATATTACTAATACTTGTTGACCTCGGAAATCAAAACAGCGCGTACCTTACATCTGTGTGCCTGGCCGTCTCGACGGTTTTCATTAATGCAATGCCGATTGATAAGACTGTTTTCAGTCTCTTCTATTTTTAATTATGTTTTAGTGAAAGAAGAAAGCGAAACAATGAGGAATATAATTCATATACGTGCAAGTAAACTCGATCCGAGCTGATATTGTTAATATATAAAAGCAGGTTAGGTACAGTTTGACAATCTACTGACAGTCATGTAACAACAGGTGAATGGTATATACGGCACCAAAGATTCGGATGCTTTACATCAATATTAACCGAAATACCACCCACGAATGCAAAAATAATTGCTATGTAGACCTAGGCGGCCAGTATTTGGGATGAGATCGATTTTACGCGGAAGCGGGGACGGTAGGGACCTCCTGCATGGGTCTGGGGTTTCTACCGTAAGAAGCACCGACGGAATCGGAGTCGGTGATGTACTGGTAGAGCTCGAAGAGAAGAACGAAGAGCAAAATAATCCAAGCCATGTAGAAGAATGCAGCGGAAGCACGGATGAGACCACAGTGGCCCTTGGTATGACAGATCCCACGGTCACTGGTGAGGTCACCAGAGGCGGAGACAGTAAGAGCGAAACTGATGAAGTCAAGCAAGAAGACAAAGAGGTAAGCAATTCTACGCTGCATGAACAAAACACCGACGGGGGCGAAACAGGTGAACACCAAACTGATGACGGCGGCGGCAATACCAAGGTTCACCGACGCTTCGGTCCAGTGCATGGCCCTGAGTCTACCGGTAAGACCGAGGGCGATCACATAGAAAACGAAGAGGGGGATACGTGTGTAGAGATTATAGAGTCTGGAAGTCGAAAGCATTTGGACGGAAAGATGTGGAGTAAAGGGAGAAAGTGCTTGTTTTATACTATTGGTAATCGCAACCCTGAACACTGCATATGCAGGACAAGAGTATGACTGATCATGGAAACCAAGTGTTGATCGTAGGCAAACTTTCATGCGAAACAACAGAACTCATATAAACATTTTATGATATATAAGCTATCATAGGAAACCAATTTGCTTTCTATAAAAGTCAAAAAATTTTGCATCAACATTTGTGTTCGTTTACTCCGCTACTCCGGCCCGGCATTAAGGGTTTTGGCGCTGCAATGCGCCAACGCGCCAACGCACTAACGGTCAAAAAAATTACAAATCAATGCTTTGCCTTGAATAGATGGGAATGTATCGCTTAATGACGCTAACTTGTAAACTGTTCGTAAAAGAATTTTCTAATTGAGTTACTGTTTGGCATTTTTAGAGCTACCAATATTATTCTGTATGCCCTCGGTAGTCCTTTTTCCGGTTTACGAACCTGGTTTCTATGTTGTTGCTGGTGATGTCAGCAGCAAACCGAAACCAAACCGGCGTTTTTTCACATACCCACAATTCTCGCGCATTTTCATGCTCTGGATGAAAAAAGCGACCAAAAATACAGATTCGTTTGGGATTTAATTGACATCAGTATATAGGCAAAGAAAATCTAATTAATTCGTGTATTTAAAATAAAGTTTCTAGAAAGAACCAGCCTGTTTGACACCGTCTTATAATATTATTACTAAAAAAAATTCCCGATTAAGAAGCGAAGTAAAGCTATCCACTATGCAACAGCAAAGTAATGCGAGGATCAGTTAATTACGTAAGAATATGCATTCAATCTGCGGTGGGGGTCGGGTATGCAGGTTTAAGCAAAAGCAAATAACTGGGTGGGTGCGTTAGAAAATGACGGCGTAGCACCGACTGTGCATGGTGGGGCGCGGGTGGATGGTGGATAAATTATGCAATACACACGAAAACTAATTCGTGGAAACGAAAGCTACAATTATTCTTACTGGAGAAATACGGTGGGGTTCTTTCATGGATTCAGTCGTGTGGAACAACGTTTGGTATGTAAGTACTTTGTAGGAACCCAGATACACAAAAGCAAGATGTGTTACACAAATTTGTTAGTGTATGGTTTAGACATGTTAGTATATAGTTTGTTCATTCATTGTTCTATAAAAACTCACAATTATGTGATTCTATTTAATAACGTCCCCAACTAGATTATCATTACCAACGGATCTCACCACGTCGTATTGCGAGATATGTCAATCTGCAACGCGTGTATGAAGACCGTTACTTTAGAAGTGGGTATCAAGGTTAGCACTAATAGAATTCTATGACGCTGGACCCTTTTAGTATCGCAAAAATCAATTCATCACTGTAATTCTCACATATTTTTGTTTGTTTATTTGTTTATTTTTTCTGTTTCTGCTAACTAATTATTTATAGCTCGGCAAGAACCATCTCAAATTGAGGATATACGATGCTTGTCTTTTTTGTCGAGTAAGCGTTTGTCACTACATAGTAAGAATACACATATGCGAGCACGAATAGGCGCGCATGTATCAGGCTGTTTGAGAACGAAAGTATAATATTTAAGAAACAAGCTCTGATCAGAGAATTTAGTGACTCTCACCGAAAATAATAAAAACAAAGAGAAGCACGCTTGGCCTTCTGTTTCCTTGTTGTGAAACAATGTGTTTTGGAATAAAGGTTCCGGGCAGGGGCATGTTCCTTTGCATATTCTCCGATCGCATTATTAATTGAGTACTGCTTATACGCTTCTCTATTTACGTCGCAGCAGTGTCCAACGTCATGTGTCATGTGATCATTTACCGTTTATTATGTGTATGTACACTTACACATGTGTATGTGGGTGTATGGGTATTTGTTTGTCTGTTTATGTATGGGTGTATGCAATTATAAAGTGAGACAATGGAATGGTATTGCGAATATAAAACCGAGTACATGGAAGCTAATTTACTGAATTTGATGGGTCCGCCCCCATATACAACTAGGCACGTGTGTTCATAGAACTGGGGGTGGATGCCGTTGTATAATGACGCGAATTTCGCATACTTACTAAATACAATGTAGCCGGTCATAAAGGTTGCATTTGAGGGCGGCCGGTTTGAGAGGACTCGATCCGGGTATTACACAGACTGTGCCTTGCATGACATTTTGATATAAGGGTAATACCATGTGAGGATGGCTGGCAACGCCTACCTGATTCAGATCATGTATATGCAGACGACCGCATACGGCTCTAACGGGCATTCTATAATACTTATAGTGGGGTGTGACGTCTGAATGCTTTGGCCAAATAATAGCGCCGCCACTCGGTGCGCAGTTCTGAATATATGAGACAATCGACTGATAACAGCAAGCAAACTGATTTAACTAAGGGTTTCAGCTCAAATAATAGCGTATACATTGATTATACTGGTGCGTGTGTAATATATATGAATTTCTGCTGCCAGATCCAGTAGACACGCCTACATGGCCTCAATTGCTGATCGAGTAGTATCCAGGTAGAATTGCAGTGTTAATTGAGGTCTGCTGCCCACTACACAATGTTGTGGGATTATTAGATAATTATTTGTGGATATGGGTGGTAAGCAGCACTAGTGTACTTTATAAGCAAAAATTCAATGATGGTTTATTATGTGTAGTCAGCAACTAATTTAAGTGACAAATCAAAATTTCACGAGAAGTCCTCAAAGCCAGGGGACGCGTGGATACATGAACGCAGCGCCCACTACGTCGATAGAATTGGTCGATGCAGAGGTTCAGAACAGTATTTCTAATCTTGTTTCTGCATTAGGCGGTTTTGATGCGAGATCCGGGGAGTACAAACTAGGAGACGAGGCATTGAATTGTCTGCGTGATCTGCGGAAATGGCTACAGAACTACGACGCGAAGTACGACTCGCTGGACGTTGCATGCGCCATAGCAAACACGACCTTGGTGACTTCTGATCTGCTGGAAATCCTGGCGAGCTGGGAACGCAATCGCCGGAAAGAGCGCAGCGAGTTGCAGGATAAAATCGCGCGCGCGTGTTTAGAGTTACTAGTGCCGTTGACATGGCCATTAAGTCCACAGAAAGAAAAGGAAGTGAGTACTGAGTACTTGAGCAAATACACGTCCTTAAAATGGGCGTACAAACGGTATAAGGACGCTATTATCTCGCATCCAAAACACAGCATTCTTGTTAGTATTCTGAGATTAGCAGCTCGCTGTGAACTGCAGGTCGCATACAACGAGCGCAGTAAACTGAACGAAGGCGTTCTGACCCTTGCGGTTTCGCTTTTCCGTAATTTGTTGGACATAGATGGAGACGACGATGAGGAAAGGAGAACCACGATTTTGGAGTATAAGAGACAGAAAGTCTTAAGCTTTTTAGTGACATTGGGTTCAGGAATGGGCAAGAATTTCGTAAAGCAGGACTTTTTGCTGCTGGAATGTCTTTATTACCTACTTAGGGGGATCGACCCGAATGTCATGTACGGGCTAAAAGACGAGACCGAGGTGGACAATAAAAAGGATTTGCTTGAATTATTAGAAACAGAAAAGAAAATGGCGTTACAAGTGCCGAAATCGAGCAGGCATAGCCGGTTTGGCACGCTGATTGCAATCAAAGAGGGAAACGGCCGATTCAGCTCGCTTAGCGGCCAGCGTGGCGTTTCCAGTATCGAGGCCAGTTTGAACGGAATGAACAACACGAAAAAATGGAACAAGCCGAGTCGCGGTCATATAAATGAGGAAGAGGAGAGCACTTCTTACTACTCGCAGATCGCGAGCGCCGTTGTGCATAACAAAGACAGTTTAAACACTGTGACTCAGTTCAGTTCAGACTTTCTGGACGGGAGTTTTAATTGCGCTTTTGAGACTGTGCGGAAATCGTTTGAAGAACCAGTTAAAGAGATCGGGATCCAGACATATACTTACTTCCTCTACCTATCGGCTTGGTTCCTGCATTGCGAACGCGCAAGGGCTGAAGTCAAGAACCGGAGTCCTGATTTCAAGCTTGTGGGCGCGTGCTTAAGCGACAACTCGCTGCAAATGACCATGGAGCTGTTAAAAAGAAGCATTGAACCAGGCGAGTTCAGGAACCCCGATCTGTGTCATGCGGCGATCGTATGCCTGGCGCAAACATTAATGACAATTAGAGACATGTCGTACGCGAAACAGGACGATCTGCGCGATATTTCTGAAGGCATGAGGGCCAGATTCTTCTACGAAGAGGAGTGGCTTCAATTGCTTGCTGATCTGCCTAGAAACAGCAGCCAGAAATCGCTGGCGTATATCAGCGACGTTGCGCTGCTCACGCGGAACTGTTTGAAGATGCTCGACGAGTACTCGAAAGAGCATACATACTTATTCGTGAAATCGAAGCGGCGGAAAGCGGCGAAATCCCGCACTAAGCAAACCGGGTCAACCGAAGCCGATGGAGACGACGGAGACGACGGAGACGAAGGGGGCGAAGGAGTAGACGAGCAAACGGAGCGTGACGAGGCTGAGAGAGTGACTACTGAACGGAGGTTCAATTTCTCGCGGTTTGTATTGAAGTACGCGAACGTCAAAACGATTGAGATGTACGAACGTATTCTGGAAAACCATGAAGACGCTAGCGATGAAGTGATGCTTGCTGTTTTCTCCTTCTTTAGACGTGTTTTCGGAAAAACTCCCTGCAAAGCTGTTTTCTTCCGGATGTCGCTTATCAGGCTGCTGTTAGTAGTCTCGGACGCGTATACCTCAAACGCCAAAGTAAACAAAACCGTCAACGAGTTTCTGACCTACTACGTCCAGAAGTTCGTGCAAGTGTCTAAACGGTTCCCCTCAATCCACGTGAACCTTGCCGGCACAATGACGCAGGACGAGGCGTTCTTTTACGACAACTCCGGGCAGCAACGAGTTTCTAAAAAGAAGGTTGTTGACGAGTACGAGTTCGAGCTTTCTAAACGCAAGACTGAAGGTATGTCCGAGGAGAAGAAGTTCGCGGTTGTTGTAGCGAGTTTAATCGATCTCCAGAAAGAGGATTTTGTCCAGTTTGTATACGACAAGCTGCAGCAGCTTGTTATAAATGGTATAAAGCAGGAGAAACTGACAAGCGAGGAGAGCGTTGTTGAGAGGGTGAAATCCGATGCATTGCTCCGGCTTTTCTTGCGGAGTCTGGGTATTGTTCTTAGACTCGATGTTGATCTGATCCTCGTTCCTGGAGATATTGATGTTTTGACCCTCATTCAGCAGCTGGAATGGATGGATAAGTATAGCAAGGAGCCTGTTGAGCTAGACGGGAAGGATGCTATGGACTTTATTCGCAACACAGCTGACGGGGATGATGATGAAGACGATAATAATGTTGCTGGCAATGTGGAAGACGAAGGCAGCACTGATAACGATGCCGACAACTACGACAACGTCGGTGCTGAACCCTCTAACGAGCATATAAATGAGACCAACGAGCATGCCAGAGAATCCACCAGAGAATCCGCCGATCCTACTCCTGATCCCATTCCCGAGCCCACTGATCCTACTCCTGATCCTACTGATCCTACTGATCACACTGATCACACTGATCACACTCCCGAACCTGCATCTCCTGCAAACAAACGCACCCATTCAGACGCCTTTTTGTCGGACACCGAAAGCACGATTCCTTCTTTCAACCGTCGTAAAGCAATTGAAAGCGATAGCGAGTAATGCGCATGCCAATTAGCCTTCACAGCATAGTAACGAAAATAATAATAATATCTAGATGGTCATATAAACAAAACACTTTGGAGTACTTTGGAGTTCTTTAAAGCTTCTAGTTTCCTGTTGAGACTTGGAAAGTATGGAAACACACTTCTTAACCTCTTTCTAATGAACGGAATTGATTTGAACGTTAAGCAACATAAGGAAGTATAAATAAGGAATAAATTAACACCTGCCATAAACCAGGCAAGTTTTCTGGTCTTCAGGTTCTCTTGTCTTTGAGTTTTCTGGTCTTCAAGTTCTCTATATCACCGGTACCGTTTCAGTTTGTCTCCTCTGACTTCTGACCAGTCGTATTGAGAGTCAATTATAGGCTCGACTAACCCGATCACTGAAACGCAGTCTCCTCTAAGCACAAACAGCCCGATTTTTTCTTCGTAACTCGGGTCGTCTTCAGACTGTGCGATATACCGCTTGACGGTGTTTTTCATGCATATGTTGACGGTATGGTCGTAGCTCTCTAGAATGCCTGCATAGAGCCCCCCGTCTGTCGTTATCACTACAACGCTTTCTGCTAGGTTAGTACATGCTCCTGAGAACCGAAATAGTTAAATGGAATACTCACTGTTCAGGTAGGCGCTCAGCACCGACGACATGAATGAAGAGCCGTGATAAGGCTAGTTACATACATATCCCGTTTCAGCGCCATACAACTCTTAATGAACAAAGACGATTTCAGCAACTGCATTGGTCTAATTTACTCAATTAAACACAAAGTAACGCGAAATCGCGAAATCGCGAAATCGAGAAATCGAGAAATCAAGAAATCAAGAATCTATGAGTATATATGTAGTGTCTAAGATGAGTGTCTAAGATGAGTGCTGTCACCACGGGTCACAGGCTTTATGGTCGTAGTTATGGACATGGCGTAAAGTCATTACTGTTGAGACGATCATGACCACGAACCCGAACAGGATGCATGCGTAGCACATGATTTTCTGGATATGCCGTTTCGGTTTATCGCTGAGCTTGATGAAACACATCTGAGGGAGAATGTACGCCATAGTGCATGCGGCCGACGCGCCTACAAGCTCGAGAATGATTCCTAGATCGCATGTCGTTAGCGAGAGCCCGCATGCCGAGACTACTAACACCGTGGTTATCAGAAAATGGTACCTTGTAGGCATCTCCTCGTGGAAAAGGTACTCTGCAAACACGGATCTGCACACGAAGATCTCTAAAGGCAGAGTTGTGACCATATTAAACCCGAAACAGAACCGCGCGATATTAGCCACTAAATCGTTAGACCCGAAATTGTTCAAAACATTGCTTTCTGTCAGGTCCTTGAAACTGAGGAAACCAGTCAGTCCTAGCAGCAGGCAGCACAGCGTCGAAATGCCTACACTGTAATGAACGACTTTGGCAAACCGGTTCAGAGTCGGTCTTTTTAACGAGTTGTAGATCAGCAGAGTGTTGTGGTGACATACAAACGCGAACGAGATAATAGAAACTGCTTGAAAGAAGTTCGTGTTGAAAGTCAGCAGCTTCAAGCTGAGTTTCGCGTCTTTTGGCGCGATTTGAGGGCCTCGAATTGCGACTGTCAATGTAATCAGCGCCATACTGGCTAATGCCATCATGCTGGCGCGCGCCAACGACGCAATGTTCCTGTTCAAAGACAATGGGTACGACACGCCCATGACTGTAGCCACGATCGCGGCTAGCCTGCCGGTGAAGAACCTGCTCACGCTGTAATTGACGGCCTTTGGAAAGAGCGCGCGCAGAACATGCGGGATCGTGTCGCCAATAATCACGCAGAACGCCAAACAACCCCCGTACGCGAACAAAAACTGCGCTAAACTGATAAGGATCATTCCGGCGTTCCCAAAACAGAATTTCACGGTGCTTTGGTACGTTTTCATGCCGCTCAGTTTAGAGTTCGTGACCATCATCCGGATCGTCCAGTCGATAACGAAGCTCAGGACTATAAGCAGAAGAATGCCGCCTACGAGCCCAGCCTGTTTAATGGCGTACGCCTGGCCAATAATCCCGGCTCCTAGAATCGAGTTGGCCATGTTCATAAACGCCATCCACAAACTCGACTTCTTCGACTCGTCCTCGGCAATAAACAGCTGCTGCGCGTGCTGGCCAAGAAGCCCTACTTCGTCCTGGACACTGGCCTCGTCCTCGCTGTTCAAAGCAGAATCGAACGAATCGAGCGAGCCAAGAGAATCGAGCGACAGCGTCTCGTCGTTCTCATTTTGCATCACGAGCTTCCGCTAGCGTTTGTTGTCTCCTTCTTCAAAGTCGCTAAGTTTCACGTTTAGGGTAGACATGTCAAACATGCATCAGCATCAGCGTACCTCGCATACTGCTTTGTCACAACTGCGCTCACTTCAAGCCGCCTTGTAAACCTATACCTACCATAACCTTACCCCCACATAATGCATATAATTCATATAATTTGTTGGAGTTATATCCACTTACTTCCAGCCCTACAGAGTATATAGAAGATAATAGGGTTGTAACTACTTTCCGATCTTGACGATTGCATGATTGATGTCAAGGTAGCAGGTCACCTCGCTGGGAATAGAGTCTGCATACAGGATATAGCAGCCCCAGTACTGGTCGACAAACGCTTTAACCTGCTCGTCAGTCAGTCCTGACCCAGTCAGTTTAATCAAGCCGTGCTCCTGGTCAGTCCGCCATTTGTAGATGTAATGCATGTCCAGCGGCTGTAGCCTGACGATATGCGTGCACAATTGCCAGGCGGGAATATACGCCTTTAAATTCTCGTTGATTTCCATGTAGTTAGCAAGCGTAGGCTTGGTTTTGAAACTCAATTGCTCGCTATCAATGATCTGCAGCTTCTTTCTAAGCTCTTGTTCCGTGATTGGTTGGAACCCGATCATCCAGCCTTCAATAAACAGGACTTTGACATCGTCAGCAACTGAATTGAACCCGGATCTGTCGCCGCGGCCGTGGTTAAGACTCTTATCATAAGCTGGCGCTTTGAGGCCTTTTTTGGATGCAAGAAAATCATTAAGAAAAGCAACTAGCATTTCGGTGTCGTGAGTTCCTGGAAGCCCGCGGAACTGTAGAAGCGGGTTGCCTTTACTGGCCAAAGCTTGCAGATCCGTATGCGGGAGGTAGAAATCGTCAATAGAAAGCGCTGCTGAAGGGACGTTTCTGGCATTCAGTTCTTGAGCGGCTTTACGCGTGCATGTGGTTTTTCCTGACCCTTGTGGACCGTAAACGGCTACAATCACTCGAGGCTGTGATTCTAGAAGCGCCAAGGCGACTTTCTTGACCTCTTCGACTGCGTTCATATCGTTGATTAATGCTGCTGTAATTAAAGCTACTGTCCGCGCCCGTTACTAATGAATATAGCTACCCCACATCCACAAACAGCAACGAACCACTATGCATGAATATTACGTAGCTACAGCGATTGACAACTACCCATGTAACCTGATCCGAACTTCTAGTATCCATAAGCACTATATGCAAGCACTATGCAAGCACTATATGCAAGTAAATATTGCAAGCACTATATGCAAGTAAATATTGAATATTGCAAGCACGTATTGCAACAATTAGAATTCAATGTCGTAATAAATACAACTATATACACGAACTAAGCCAACGATCCTCTCTTTTTAAGCTCGGCAACAAGCGCTTCAACGCTCTCAACCATGATACCAGGCTCGCGTTTCGGCGGCTCTTCGACTCTGAGGATCTGCAGACGCGGCTTAGTGTCTACAGCATAGTCGCCGATCTTCTTCTGCTCGATTTTCATGCGCTTCGCTTTCATGAGCTTGGCCAGCGAAGTATACCTCGGCGAGTTCAGACGCAGATCTGTAGTGATGACCATAGGAAGCTCGGCTTTAACGGTTTCGCTGCCGCCGTCGACCTCGCGGCTGACTTCAGCCGATTTACCGTCGGCACTGAGCACGACTTTCGACGCAAACGTCGCTTGGGGCCAGTTCAACAGAGATGCAAGAATCTGGCCGGTCTGGTTAGCGTCGGAATCGATTGTTTGTTTACCAAGGATAATCAAGTTGCTCTTCTGGGCTTCAGCGACCTGTTTCAACACTTTGGCAACTGCAAGCGGCTCGATGTCGGATTCAGACTCAATTAGCGTCGAGGACATAGCGCCTTTAGCCATAGCAGCCGTCAGAATGTCTTTGCTGCTCTGAGGACCAATAGTTACTGCATGAACGCTCTCTACAAGCTCAGCGTTCTTTTCTTTCAACCGCAAAGCCTCTTCCAGCGCGATGTCGCAGAACGGGTTGACGGAATGCTTTAAACCGGCAGTATTGACGCCTGTGTTAGCAGCGTTGACTGTAGGCTTGAGCAACGAGTCTACAACCTTCTTTAACGGCACTAGAATCTTCAATTTACCGGACATTTCTATAAAGATCGACTATTATTCAGTCACGTGGGGTCAAGCCTCACTTGCTTAGCCAGCACGCCATACGCCATACGCCATACGCCATACGCCTTACGCCATAGTACGATATAATAAGCCATAGCAATAAGGATCTGAATAAGGTCATAGGACATAAGGAAATTGCACACTATAAAGACACTAAGACACTGAAAACACTGCAAAGACACTATAAAGACACTATAAAAACACTGAAAACACTAAAAACAATTGGCTCTATCCAATTGACTAAGGATGTTGATGATTTAATTAATTAGAACCACAAAAAACAAGTTTTAGCGATAAGAGTCATTCGTATTCAATTGATGATACCAACCCACATCCCTGTAGAACCAATTCCTCGCCAACAGAACCGATTCAATCAAAAGCAATTACAGCTTGTACCTCGTTTAGAATAGCTTTCAGCCAAGCTATCTAATGTTCATTGATAGAGTTATCAGAATACTTATTAACCTAACCTTCAGCTGTAATTAAACGCTGATAGATGTCGGGACATTACATGCATTGCATGCATTACATGCATTACACGAGTTGTGAGGGTTGGACGTATAAATGAAAAGTGTATAGATGCTAGCCCAATTAAACTGCTCAATTACACCGGTTTACTGCACTGATTGTTTTGTCGTGTAGCATAATGCGTATCACTTGTTCCAAGCCGGCAACGTCTGAACCGGCGAAAT
>JAJLWC010000015.1:0-157875 GCA_030674195.1 Starmerella stellata | reverse complement strand
ACCCGGTAAGACTACGATTGAAACTCCTTCTCCTTCCGGACCTGGTGAGACAACTATTGGAACTCCGACGGTTGCCACGCCTTCTCCGTCTCTGACGACATTCACTACTACGAGCAGTTCAGGTGGCACTGTCTGGACGGTAACTGTTACAATCCCTTGTCCTGAGACGCCTTCTCCCTCAGCACCCGGTAAAACTACGATTGAAACTCCTTCTCCTTCCGGACCTGGTGAGACAACGATTGAAACTCCCACAGTCGAAACGCCTTCGACGTCTACACAGTGGCCCACGGTCCCCGGTGAGACAACCATCGAAACTCCCGAAAACCCCGTGGTTCCGACCGCTTCCTCAGAGTGTTTTACGACGCTAACCAAAACATTGACGGCTAGTGGTAAGATCTGGGAGACCACGATCACGCACACCATACCTGGTAAATCGTCGAATGCACCTGGTTTCACGAGTGCACTGTCACCTATCGGCCCGAAGTATACCAATGCTACTAGTTCCATTATTACGCCTACTGTCTCGCAGCCTTGGCCTGGATTTGTTTCAACCGTACCCTCTGGTGGTAGCGCCTGGAATGGAACTGCCACTTCGTCTTCTCGCAGTGCCGAGGGCCTTAATATCACTTCTAGTGCCTCACGTTCTGTGGAAGCAGTGAATACCAGCAGTATCACACCTAAAGAGTCATGTGTGCCGACGACTTACACAGTTACTTACTCTAAAGGAGGCTCTCTTTTCGTGTCGACCATTACCTCTACTTACTGGAACACCACACGTGCCCCTACCATGTCGCAGCCTTGGCCTGGATCTGTTTCAACCGTACCCTCTGGTGGTAGCGCCTGGAATGGAACTGCCACTTCGTCTTCTCGCAGTGCCGAAGGCCTTAATATCACTTCTAGTGCCTCACGTTCTGTGGAAGCAGTGAATACCAGCAGTATCACACCCAAAGAGTCATGTGTGCCGACGACTTACACAGTTACTTACTCTACAGGAGGCTCTCTTTTCGTGTCGACCATTACCTCTACTTACTGGAACACCACAAGTGCCACTGCATCCCCTCCCAATGAAACAGTTACGACTTCCCGCAGTGCTTACAACGAGTCTTGCGAACCAACAACTCACACGGAGACCTTCTCGACGGGTCCTACCCTTATTACCAACATGACGTCTACTAACGGATCTCATCCGAAAACGACATCTCCAGACACCTATATCTCGAATTCGACAATCGTTTTCCCCAATGTGACGACCAGTGCGACATCGATGCTTCCTAATACAACGACCACTCACATCAACTCGACAACTGTTTTCCCTAACTCGACGACTACCCACACGAACGCGACTACAGTTTACCCTGACGTGAGCTCGGTTCTTCCCAACGTAACGTCGATGCATTCTAACACGAGCACGGGTTTCCCTAATGCCACGTCTGTGCACCCGAACACGACATCGATTTTCCCCAATGCAACGACTACTGAGACGAATGCAACTGCGAGCTTTCCCAACGCGACGTCATTCTTTCCTAACACAACATGTACTCATCCAAACGCGACGTCAGAGTTCCCAAATGTGACATCAATTCAGACTAATTCGACGGTTTATTTCCCTAATGTGACTTCGATTACGACGAATATGACAGCAATTGACCCGAATGTGACCACAATTTATACCAACGCGACGACATCTCACCGAAACAAAACTTCCATTCACCTGAAGGAAACATCTGTTGTCTTCAAGACCTTGTCGGGCGCAACACGGATTATTAGCGCGGACTGAGCATTCAGCAATTCTTCTTTGGCCATTATGATGAACAAAGGGCGCCAACCCGCACTAGTTCATCCACCGCTCCTCTAAGACCTCTACTATCTCAAGATCCACGGCAAGCAGTATACGATCAGAATTACTTGACGGTAACCACCGCCCCAAATCTGATTCTCAGCCGCGTTTGGAATGGCTATTACTTCTTATTTCTGGAATTGACCTGTCGTAGAATCATCTTATTGCGCAAGGCAACTGATTCGATCTCTACAGTAGTCCACCCTCAGTGTTTTCAATGTTAACCGAACACTGAAGCCACTAAATTCACACTCTTTGGAATCACTTGAGTCGTTTTATCCTCTTATTCTCATATGGAAACGTCATATATACACTTAAATCTTATTATCATTCACCAAAACCACTATTCCAGTTTATACAAACCACACACTCTCCTTTGCGAAGAAGTCAAGGGCTCGAGTGTTCAAAAAAGAGCACAAAAAGAACTGTTACGCCTAGAGTCCGACCGAAGTCACATAATGTAACATGTAAAGTCAATAAGGTGGACATAGCATAGCGCGGCCTTATACTAGACGTACATACGGGTAGAATGCCGGAGAGCTCATGTTAGCTCCGACAATATCACTAAAATAAGAGCATAAAAAGAGCATAAGAAAACAATTGAGGAAGCTTTCTAAACTCCAAATAGTAAACCGACGTCAAGAGTACATTAGCAACGCCACATCTTAGTACATACATACGCTACCGGCAAAGCAAAGTATAATTTTCCAGGATTGTGTTTGAAATATAATAGACAATTCAAGAAATTTACACGACAATGTCGTCAACCCAGTGTGGTTGTGATTCTCAAGGCGAGTATAATGACAATACATTATTCAGCTATGTAAGTGCTCAGTATCTTCAGTATCTCTACGTTGACTGCGACAGCCTTTAGATCGTGTACTGCACGACTGTTTAATGCAACATGTAAATAAATACTTCTAAAAAGCAGTAAGTGCGATCTTTTTTTTTTTTTTTTTTTTTTTTTTTTTTTTTTTTTTTTTTTTTTTTTTTTTTTTTTTTTTTTTTTTTTTTTTTTTTTGAGTACCAGGTATGATACTTATTAGTTCATCATGAAATCCTTCATACTTAGAATTCCACTGTAAGCACCGGTTTTCGCTTTTGGAGCGCTTGGCTGCTGCTTCCGAGTATTTGTATTGGTGTTTACAGGTTTCTCTTTCCCAACGGTCTGTATTACATAAGGTTGTGACGTCGGGGCCCTATCAGCGAGGCATATGTAGTGCAAATAGCGTTGGTTTGTAGAGGATTTGAACACCTTCCTTCGATTCTGTAGTCTTTTACGAGCTCTCTTGTTTTTATTTCTTGAAACAGAATTCAGTACAGGATCTTCAGACACTCTCACACTGCACGTGACTGCTGGAATCAATATTGTAGAGCAAACTGGGCAGTGATGGAGCTGGGTAGGTTTTGGATTAACCGGCTCGTCAAGCATGCTTTGTGAAGCTCTTTGCAGGTGTTTAGAAATCCCGGATCCGAACATCAGTCTGGATGCCGAGTCGAGGTATTCATGCGCCATTCTGAAGATTGTGCGACCCGCTCAGGGTTGGGAGGCTGTCCAGGTCGTTTTGTCAGACACAAACCGATAACTAATTAGACATAACTGGAGAATAACCATAGAAGGCATAGCTAGATAAAGGCACGTAAACCGATAAGTAATGAGAAGTGATAATTAGAAAAGTGATGAGAGGTCATAATTAGAAAAATCATAACTACCAAAAGAGAAAGAGAGAAGGTGTAAATCTATAAATGCAGACAATGATGAGTTAGGTGTGTTTTGCTACACTTGGCGCCGCTGGATTATCCATGCCCTCTGCAGCGTACTCGGACGGCTGGTTATAGATCTTTGCAGCGTACAGTGCTGAGTTACTGAGTTCCGAAGCAGAGGAGCGCATAGCCGGTTGCAGCAGGTCGTTTCTGGAAACCAAATTACTCTCTGAATCCGAGTCGGCGTCGGTGAAATCCTCGGGAACAGGATCAGTTAGCACATCGCTTGAAGGTTCTAGTAAATAAAATTCAGAGATTTCAGGGCAGTTCAAGCTCATGTTTTTTGTTGCGAAGCTGGCTGTTTCTTGGCCGATCCTGTCAGGTTGCGGCGAGTCGTAGGTTGGTTCAATTGAAGATTTTGTCCGTTTTGCAATAACTGCATGCGGATCTCGTTTCTCTATAACGCTTTTGCTTCGTTTAGCCACTAATGGTAGGCTGTCTGAATGGTCTGAATGACCTGGGTCTGGATGTTGATGACCTGAATGTTGATGATTTTGATGACCTAAATGACCTGAATGGTCTGCATGTTGATGTTGATGATCTGAAAGTTCTGAATTGTGTTCTTGCTTGATTTTGTTGATCTCATTGCTAGGACAAAGCTGGGAATTCTCATTAATCTCCGGTTCCTGTTTGATTTCCTGTTTGATTTCCTGTTTGATTTCCGGCTCCTGTTTGATCTCCCGTTTATCCTGCTTACTGCCGTTTTCACCGTTTTCGCCGTTTTCACCATTTTCGCCTTGGCTGTTTTGGTTATTTTGGTTGTTTTGGTCCTGTTTAACTGGCTTCCTCTTCCTTTCAACCTTCAATTTTGTTTGGATCCTGAAAAGATCCGGGATCTGCTGTTTCAGTTCCAGAACCCAGGAATCCGAGTCGCCAAGGATATGGTAGTCAAAAACCTTGTTCCATTCGCTTTTACTGATCCCGGTTTTGTTCACAAACACTGTGATTCCACCGTTTGCATGCACCGATGCTGCAAGGTCTTTCACTAGTCTCTTGATTCCTAAAACTTTCAAGGATGTTCCAGCAACTATTAGCAACTGAGGCGACCGTTTGCTGTCCTTTAAAGCGGTCTCGGCTATACTGTCGCCCTTAGGATGGTCTTCACCATACAGCACGATATCGGGTTTCAGCTGTCCTACTAATGTCTTGCGTTTTCCGCTGATCGTTCTTGCTAAACTGACGTCGGCGCAGTACGTACAATCGGGCGCGATCCCGTTTATCATTTGTTGGTAGTAGATATCCGTCCATTCGAACTCTTCTTGGCAATTAGTGCATTTCAAAGTATGCAGATCGCCGTGCAATTGCACAGCGTTCAATTCAGTGAGCCCAGCTCTGTACTCGAGCCCGTCGATGTTCTGGGTGTAGCATCTAAGCAGTTTTTTCTTGTCTTTCAGAAGCTTGAGAAAATGATGCGTCGGCGTCGCGCTGGCGTTGAATGTGGCCGTCCGCAGACCGGCCATGAAACTGTAGAACATCTCGGTTGTTTCCTGTTTCCGGAAAACGTTGATATCGAAAAGATCCTGGCCTTTAACCACGGTGTTGCTGTACTTCTTCTTTACTAAAGCGTAGAGCCCGTCTTTCGACCTGAAATCGGGGATTCCAGCATTACATGAGATCCCGGCTCCAGCTACAACCAGAACACGTTTGCTCGAGTTCAGTTTGGCCGAAATCGTTTCTAATTGCGGCCTAGAGAGCTCGTCGCCAAGCGTGACAACATGCATTTCAGGAAAAGAATTAGTGTTGGCTCTAATACGTGCTTTTCCCCGACACTTCCTGTTTCTGTAAACAGGGGTTGCGTGTGTCTATGGGGGCGTAGTACCGATCAGTAGGATTCGGGCCTTAAACTAGTGTATCGTTTTCTATTTTACCCTTTTCCATATATGTACGGACATGCGCACTTCCATGCCAACCTGTGGTGTAAGGAGTCACGTGTGTACATATCTACATTTAATCTTACACACACTGAGCTGCAGCCGATATAAAGAGTGAACAAGAGACAAATACAAGAGATACAATGAACACATTCAATCGACAAATACAAGAGATACAGTAGACAAATACAAGAGCTATGGTCAAATACAATAGAAGATGCAATAGACAAATACAATGGACAGATTCAATCGTTATGATTCCTGTGATTCTTGTGATTCCTGTGATTCTTCTGCACTAACTTGTCTGACCGCTCAAAGTCAATCTATGTAACCCGTTATACTTGCACCTTTCGCCTTTGCACTAGCAGACTTACTTAGCAGTTCGATTTCGATTCGTAGTTGCAGTGCTTGTGGTCGACTCATTAGGTAAGTGGGACCATAGCAGTGTAGTGCAGCAGTGTAGTGCAGCAGTGTAGTGTAGCAGTGCAGTGCAGCGTGCAGTGTAGCGGTGCAGCCATGTAACTGTGCGCTGTGTAGCAGTAATTTCAGCGGTGTAGCAGTGTAGCCATGTAACGTGTAGCGTGTAGCAGTGTAGTGCATACTATCCACGCTGCTGGTTTGATTAAGATGTTAATTAAGATGTTAATTAAATAATGCCGTTAGTTAATGCTCTCTTCTGATCCACTCGACCTCCACAAGGCCGTTCGCCAGTTTCTGGCAGCCGAGGACCATTAGCAAATAATACAAACCACAAATCCGCTCTTTCACAATCTGCTCGGTTTTTACATCGGTTTCCTTGATCTTGAAAATGACGTTCAGATCGCGTTTGATTCTCATCAGTTCAGTAGAAACAATGTTATCAGAACTAGCCGCTTTCTGGTCGATCTGGATCGTGTACGACGCCAGTTGCAATGTATGCAACGAAGAACTCATGACCATCTTCCGAAATGAGAAGTGCGACACCGACCTAGAGGGCGGCAACGACTCCGGTTCGTTGGAATCAGTAGAAACAGCTATTGGTCCTTCGGATTTCGCCGCTTTTAAAGCAGTAGCAGCGGCTTTGGCAGCAGTAGCAGCAGCAGAAGCCTCGACTCCCGTATGTTTCTCAGCTCGTGGAGGTATTTCCGTCTCGTCCAACTCTTCAGTTGTAGGCAACGGTTCTTTGTTGGCTGTCCACGACAACCAGTCCTGTGCAATTCGAACATCGTCTTGTTCTAGTTGGTCTTCGTCCACCTCAATAAGCGGTTCTTCAGCAACACTCGAGGAAAGGTAGCGCTGGCTTCTAGAAGGTTTCATGTTCATGTTCATGTTCATGTTATCGCCAGAATTTGCACCAGAATTTGCACCAGAATTTGCACTGAAACCGTCGCTGGGGTTGCTGCTGTCAACTGTACTGAACGAGCCAAAGGTCGTGGACCGCGATAACCTTCGAGACGAAGAGGGGTTTACAGTATACTGCCCCATTTTCACCAGCGAAAGCTCCCGCAAGCCAGGAGATCGAGCCCGGGTGCTTGCCATAGACACACTCCGGCTTAGATTGGCGCTATTAGCGTTCACAAGCGATGCCAAGTACGAGAAATCCTCGCGTGGAATCGACGGCTCGGTCTCAGCAGCTTTAGTCCCCAAATTAAGGTTAGGCGAGTTCGGTTGAGTTGAGGGAATACACGGTTCGAGCGCTGTAGACCCTTTACTGTCTAATCGCGGGAACGCGTACCCGGCATTGTCGTTATAAATAGAAGAAGAAGAAACATCCAAAAACCCGCCAATTTGCAGGTCTCGGTTGCTCCTGTCTGCCCGCAGCGAGAAGTTGCGTGAAAACCTGTCTTCAGAAAGTGAATCGCTGCTCAGCGACTCGTCGTCTTTCTTCCGCTGCTTTAATTGATGGAACCAGTTATCGAATTGCGCCTTTCCTTCTTCGTCTCCGATTTCTACTGCGGTTGTGTCTTTATTAGTTGTTGCAGAAGCTCTGGCAGAGTTCCTGGTAGAGTCTCTTACAGGATCTCTCACAGAGTCTCTTACAGGATCTCGTACAGAGCTTCTTACAGAGCTTCTTACAGAGCTTTGTACAGACGCATAAGGGTTGACAGTAGGTTTAGGCGTCGGTTTTGAAGCCCATTCGACAAGCTGCGAGGAAATACGGTTATTGGCTCTAGCAATTGTTTCCAAAATGTCTCGGTTTTGAGACGATAAACAAAGCGTGTAGATGTACGCACACTCCTGCAACACCAGTTCCTGCAACTCGTCTTTACGAACGCGGTTCTTCATTTTATAGTTGCTTCTAGTCAAGACCTCGACGTCGACCATTCCAGTTTTCTCGTCTAAATTAATCGAGACTGCGCCGAACAGATTGTACTGATGCAGAACAGTTTCTCTTAACGCCGAGCTCAGAAACACGGCAACCTTGCCTCTAGAAGACTCTAAATTATAGGCGCGGACTTCCTGCACAGCAGCCAGCAGTCTGAACGAGGTGTTCTCGGTTCTGCTGATATCGAACAAATGAAACTGCTGCTCCTTGCTGGTTATTTTGGCTTTAGAAAGGCACTGAATAAGATCCTCGACGCCGCTGCCTGAATTCAGCAGATTATAGGAACCAATGAGATCCGAGGAGAATACATGCAGATTCTGAGGTCCATAAGACGCGAACGTCGCGTCAGAAAGCGGCAAGCAAGCCACAAAGTCCATAACTGGAACGATATCGTTTAATTGAGCGCCGTTTCGCATTGAATGCAGCAGAACGTCAGTGATTTGAGGAATATGCAACCCGCTTGCAGAAGTGCTAGGCACGATCTCCGTCGGTCTGCAAACAAGAACAACGTCGTTGAACATAATGAAAATAAGATGAAGCTGTTTAATGCTCTCATTTGGTTCCAGAATATCCTCGACCTCGAAAGCAGTAATAACCCGCCTGTTCTCGTTGTCGATATCGAACGAGAAGGAAGTAGGAAACGATTTGATCAAAGATTCGATGGTTTTCTTGATCCCGTTTTCTGTTCTAGGGCTGGAGATGCTGTTAATGGTGTTTGTGATAATAATCATTAGTTCGTCGATATCGTCTCTTTGGTCCAAAGGCCAGTTTTTAAGAGCAACTAGTTTCTCAATGCACGCTTGCATTTTTGTTAAATCCACGCATTCAGTAATGACTTTAACGAGGTTCGGAACCTCGGTTTCAACCTCGACATTGAACTCCTCTTTCAAAGAAGGAAACTCCTCGAACATGTCTATTAGAAACGTCTCTAAATGCCTGGTTGCAGCAATATGCCGAACACAGGCGCGGTAGAAGTACGAAACGGTTGTTCCGCACGCTCTGACTATTTCGAAAGAGCCGTACGGGAGCGCGTTTTTCAGCGCGTCGTATAGAATACAGTGTATTCTGAACACCTCGTCGATTGTAGGCGGGAAAACAGTGTTCAGTTTCGCGATTGTGAGCTGGTCGATCTCGCCCTGGAGAGCCTTTATTCTCAGCGGAATAACGATACTTTCTAACAAATTCAGCAAACTCGTCCGTGCTTGAGACTCAAGAAGGTAGATTTCTTCACAAATGTCCTGGATCTCCTTAGGTTCGTTGTCTAGACCGAAATACGCGTTTGCACTGCCTTTTTTAAGACTTTCCGGAAGAACGTTTTGGGCCTGACTAGGCGGAGGCGGAACTGGTGGAACCGGCGGTGCATTTGATTGCCCATTTGATTGCCCATTTGATTGCGAACGCGAATGAGAACGCGAATGACCGTTTGAGTTGGAATTTGCAAGCTCGGTTATAAAGTCATTAGGCACATCGTAGAGCCTGTCGGTTTGTTCTGGGTAGTACTGCGTCAACGGATCGAACAGCTGGTCCAGCTGCTCGCCTAGAAGGTATATAAGCTCGTCGTTCCAGTCAATTGTGACGTCGCTGTCTTCGTAGACCACATCCACGGCGCTAATAGCGACCTTTTTCGGGCAAATCAAACCCGCGTCCTTGATTCTTTCGCCAATTGCCTGCGGATACTTCCCGCAAAGCAGCCTGAACCGGCTTCCTAAACTGCCGGCGGACGCCTCGTCGAAACGCGCGACCCCGTTGACTCCAGCATGCGCTGCTAAATAGTTTCTAAGCGGTTTGTCCATGGTCGCATACGTTCTTAACGACGCCATCGCCAGCGAGCGCCGGATCGGCGAGTTATAATGGGTCGAGGCAAGGCCTCTGCATGCACAGAAGTACCGCGACGCCTTGTCCAACGTCATGCTCACAAACCCGGACGTCCCGTGCGACCCAATTAACAGCACGCTCAGTTTAGGAGAGGTTTTATCGAGTTTATAAACAACCGCAGAAAGCGTGCCGAAGTAGTCGTCCTCGGCTGTCATGTACACTGCATCTTTGAATATTTCCGGTGATATTTCTGCAATATATGGAGAATTCGAATCAATCACGAATTCCATTCTGAAGCGCACATAAATTCAAGGCGTATTTCACACAATTCTCAAGATTCTCAAGATTCGCACAATTCGCACAAATGCCAGTCCTCGATTCCGTAATGCCAGAACTAATCACGAGATTAGCAAAATTACTGGTCCTAGTGATCTGGTTCTTAAAGTACCCTATTCTGATCTGCCGCGTTGGTTTCAAAAAAAACTTAGCGGATCGGAGCTTTGGTGCGGGATATTCTGCTTCTAAGAGTGCTTTTAACAGATCTGATGGTTGGGCAAGTTCCTAATTAAGAGTAAACAGCCAAGGGGTGATTATTATATGGGCAAGGTTTACGCGGGGTCCTATAATCAAGCACTAATTGATCGCGTGCCGCGTGTCGCGTCGAGCTTGCCAGGAAACACCGCCATGAAATTGGGCAGCGTGGTGCCGTAAACAGAAATGCGTTTAGTTCTATACTAATTAAACAGAGTAAATGCCTCAAACAGTACAGATATAAATAACATGAATATAAATGTAAATATAAATAATATACATAATGCATATAATATACATCATATATACAATAAACAATACAAACAATAGGAAAAACGGAACAATAGATATAATTGCAATAACCATTGCACTACTGCTTGTTTAAAGGCTTGCTATTAGTATCCGAAGCAACAGAGTGCAATGAATCTGGACTTGCTTATTAATCCCATTTCGCGTCGCTCAAGTAAGAAGTAGCATTTAGTGGACTGGAAGTACTGAACAAATTTGTTTACACTGTATATATACCCACTAGACTCCGTTGCTCATTGAGACCTTATTTAGATCCATGCCCATTGAGATCCGTACCCAATGAGATTCATACTCAGTGAGAATTGAGTATTTGTTAATGGTTATTGCGGCGTTCATATAAGTAGATACCTAATTTGTATACACTCTGGGTCTTAACAACGCAACGACCTAGAAAACAGAAACTTGCTATACTGTTAGACCGGACTAATTGCTATACACATTATACATGTTTTTCTACTGGTACTCTGGTACTGAGAGACACGCGATAATATCATACGGAGTTGGGTGTGTAAATAATTACATAATATGAAATATCTAGTAGCGGTATCGTGTATTGTAATTGGCATGCATACATCTGCATAGACCGTTCCAAGCTTCGGGATCTAAACACTTGAATAACTAGGCTCAGAGTCCATTGAACACTTGTATATCCTGCATGCATGAGTAAAGCAAGCGTCACGACAAACATAGACCCTAATAAACGGTACGCTCTGCTGCAATTAACCCCTGAACTGGAAGCCAGTCTCAATGAAGGATCGCTGACTTTCCGTGGAGGCTTGAATTCCCAGCTGCGGATCTGCACGAACGAGAAGACGCACGACGTGCGTAAACTAAAGCAGTCGAACACGTTGCTGCTTGCACATACGGCCAGCAGTAACCAAAACGAAAAGCAACACGAAAGTGAGAAAGAGCTGGAAGTGCAGGTTTTCGCTACACCGTACGAAATCCTTGAAACCGTTGAAACCAGCGACATTTCTATCGACTGGTCGCAGTTTCCTGTTTACACTAACCTTAATACACATGGGATCCCAGTAACCGCTTCGACTAACGAGTTCTGTTCGCCAGTTCAGTATAAGGACCTCGCGCGCCAGAAACCGGTGCTTGAAGTGAACAACGAGTCTTTTGTTTTAGACGCGGATACTGTGCACGATCTTATAGTAGAACTGTTCTCAATAATGATCGAGATCGGCGACCTGCAGCTACAATCGCCGTTCGAAGTGTTGAAACCAAAGCTTGAGACCGAGCAGCCCGAAGAGGTTGCTAAAGCCGTTTATGATATGTTCTTAATTCCCTGCAATGAAGAAAATAGCTCGGAATTAGGAATTGACCTAATATCGCTCAGCAAATGGATCGGTCTTTATATTTTGAACAAGTCTGTAGAAGGCATTGAATTATCCGACTTTATCAGCCAGTGGTCGAAAGATCTGCCGTTGAAACTCGACACGAATATCAACCTTCTGCGTGGGCACGCTGTAGAGTTCAAAAAGGACTGGCTGATCCCGTTCAATGGGGACAGTCTGCCTGTGGAAATAAAACTAAGGCTGGACCAGCTGTTTAAAATCAAACTTGACTGGCCGATCCAGGAAATCGAGCCGTTTCTGAGACCGGTGATGCCGCAGAAACAGATATTCGAGAAATGGGTTATGAAGTATACTCGAAAGCATAAAGTTCTCGGCACTGGAGTCTGCATATCCCCAAGAAGGTGATTCTACACAATCCAACGACAACTGCCAATTGACAACTGCCAATTAACAATGCGAATCACACCAATTGACACGAATAACCCAATTGATACGGACCACCCAATCGACACGAATCATCCAATTGATATGGACCACCCAATTGATACGGACCACCCAATTGATAAGAAACCACCTAGTTGATACGAAACCACTCAATTGAGATGAATCACACCGCCCAATTAATATGGATCACACCACCTAATTGATCTGGAATCACGATACTCTGACAATAACGCGCGATCCAATTGATAGTCGAAGTTAGTTGATTTATACAAATGAAATTAAGTGAAGTTATTATTCTAATAACACTATAATACAATAATCTATGTTCGTTGTAACAAAAAATCGTGCACGGCTTCGTAAACGCCTAGAAACACTGCCCCACCAGCACTGATCCACAAAGTCCTAGGAACGACGCCTTTAAAGAACACGCCGAACCCTTCAGCGCTCAATTTCTTACAAACGGTAACAACATTGACCGGCTGTTTGTCTACACCGCCCGGCGCGTCGGATTTGTGCGTCATTAACCGGGTTTTAATCACATCAAGCGGGGTCGTCAAAATAGCAGCAGTGCCTCCAGCAACGCTTCCACAAAGAGCAGCAACATAGGGGTACTTTTTAGCGTTAGTGACTTTCTTCAGCTTCTCGTACAGCGGGAATTGGATCGCCGTGAACGGTATTTCCCGCATTAGCGTTATCCCGAAACCGGTGTACATGACTTTCAGGACCTGGGGAAAGGTGTTCTGCTTCCAAATGGTTTTGACCGCAGTCAAGCTCGACGAGTACTGCAGCGTTTGCACTCTTTGTTTGATCACCTCGCTGGGAACACGGAAACTGCACGCTGCAGTCTCGCCGCAAATCGCAGCCAGCATATGCGACGCAGGCTCGGCAATGTGTTTAGGAAACGCGTCAGAATGCAGCAGCGTTTTCTTCACCTGCTCGTACGTCACGAAAAACAAAGAAGCGCCTGGCGCGCTGGCCACAATGGTCGAGCCTACTCCGCGGTACACGCCTTTCCACCCGCCATTAGCAAAAAAGCCGTTTTTCGCTTGCAGCCTTGTTTTCAATGTATCTATGGGAAAAAAAGCAAGGTCGACACAGGTGCCAGCGATTCCGCCAGCAAGTAACGCCGAAACCGCAGCCGGCATTTGATTCTATTTACTATAGTGTGTATGTGCACAGATGACTATTTCTGCCAAGTTAAATTGGGGTTCGATCAGTAAGCTCTTCGGTATACTCTGTCAGCGACAGAATATGCCTGATGCCACAAAGTCGTGCGAACCCTGATCATGTATGTCAGGAAAAACAAATGAGGTAAGATCTGAGGCGCGAAATTAGATAAGATAACTGAACAACTAGGGAAGGAATGTATTTAAAGAGCCTGAATCAGACGGGGGGAATAAAGCTGGCGAAACGATTGCTCTGCATATAAATAACGATATTTCTTCATTTAATTCGGTGTTTTGGCGCACTATGTGGCTGCGATTGCGTTTAATGTGTTGATAGCATGGCGCATGTTTGTAGTCATCATGTCGCTGCCCAGCTTCCAGCCCTCCAGCGCTGATCTCCAGAGTTTAGAGCAGATTTACGGCAAGTTGTCGCGCCGAAGACGCAATTTACAAAACACGGCTACTACGTTGGCCCAAATAAACCAGAAATGCAGCCGCGTAAAGGCTAAGTCCTATGATATCGACGCTGCTGCTGATAAACTTAAAACCTTGATCGACAGTTTGGACAATTGACGCATTTCATATCGTTCATACCATTCATGCCATTCCATTCATATCATTCCACATACACTCTATCATTCGTACCGCACCATTCGTACCACACCATTCATACCATATCATGCATACCATTCATACCTTACCACTCATACCTTACCATTCATACCTTACCATTCATACCTTACCATTCATACCTTACCATTCATACAATTACGTACAACACCATTCATTCCTTACCATTCATACCACACCATACATACGATTCCCACGCATTTCTTACTTACATTACAGATCATTACATGCATACATGCATACATGCATACGCGTGCATACGCATACGGTCTTGCTCATGCTCATGTCACAGATTATGCCACAAAGGAAACGTGCACTAAACAAACGAACCAAACAGAACAAAATATTGAATACGAAACATTAAATATACAGTGGATAAAATAAAATAAAATAAAATAAAATAAAATAAGAAGTGAATAAAAATGAATGTTTTAACCGTCTATTAGTTATATCTACCGTGTCTACTCGCCCATAACAGAAACAGTGCGCAAACACGCAGTTCCCTCTACAAATATTTTGATCATGACTTGAGAAACGTCAGCAAGCGATGTGCTATTAGTGTAGCTCGACTCGAACGACTCGCTCAGTTTGTAGGTGCTGCCGTCGTCGTTGACCGCGTACGCGACTAGAGAGTACGGCGTGCTGTCGCCAACAAGGTCTACGGCCACCGAGTGGACGCTGACGTCTTTACCGAACAGAATGCCCACAGACGCCGAGTTTTTGATCGGCCAGCATTCGGCCGAAGGCTCTCGCAGCACACAGCCGGCGTCCAGCATGTACGACCTGCTCAAACTCCACCACCAGCCATGAGGCGGCGAAGAGGTCAATTCGTCAATGATTTCAGCGCCGGTTTCAGCTCTGGCGAAATCCGTCAAGTCTGCCGGCAGCGTCTCTACAGGTCTGCCGGTATACTCGGTCACCATCGACTCTAAATTCTGGATTTTCGTCTCCTTGTTCTGGTTGTCTGCGATCAGCATGTATATCATAGCGCCCGCCAGCGCAATTACGGAGATAAGCGTCAAGGCGACGATCTTGATAACTGTTTTGTCGCTTTTCAACGGTTTAGCCGCTTTTGGTCTGCTCTGGTCGGCCCGTTCATCGAGAATGTTTGGCGTGCTCTCTTTACTGCCTTCGTTGCTGCTGGCGTTTGAACGGTCCAGCTGGATATCGGACCTCTCGGTTTGGTCGTCCGACTCAGTGGCCAGAGACTCGTTCAAACTGTCTACAAACCCTTCAGGATACTCGGGAAGCGTCACTATTCTGTCTGGAATCATTGTATTCACCAGTCAGAAACCTGGGTTGCGGAAATATATATGCGCACACAACGCAAAGAGGGGGAAAGGGGAAGGGGAAGGGAGGAAACAGGCACGTAAAGGCGTGGAATTGCAGAGTGCTGGGTCTAGGAAATGCAGCAAGGATAATTAGTTCTGCGTTAGGTATTATACACCGGTGCTGACGTTTGTAGTCGCTGCTTTAAATGGACTAACTGGTAATTAGTATTCCCGTTACCGTAAATATAGGGCAGGTGTATTATCTGTTTTTAGCTTGCCAAAATAGGAAGCCGTTGTGTCCACGCTTGCGTTGCTTGTTTGCTGACGGTATCGTGTCTTGACACAGGGTACCGGCTTTCTAACAACCAACAAAATGTCTAACAACATATCTAACAACGTGTGCACGGACGCGAAGTAAGAACTTATAGGAATGTGAAAGTAAATGTAAGAACTTACAAGAACTAAGAACTCGTAAAGAGCTTTAGTTTTATTTAAGTTTTATTCAATTGGTTTAGTTACATACATACAGCACTGAAACCTAACAGAAACACAGCCGCAAAAACGTAGTCCGCTAAGCTTAGGTGCAAGCATGTAAACACGTAAACGTAACCAGTAATTACATGCGTTGCATGCATGTTTCTGTGGGATTCTTAAGTCATTAACCGAACCGCAGTCACTACATAGCCTTCAGTTATTCTTCACGTCAAATCGTTTCCATGCATCTTAAATCCAAATAGCCAAACCCAAATATTTGAAATGAAATCTGAATCTGAATCTGAATCTGAATTTGAGGGTGTAATCTGAAATAAAAGGTATCTATCTATTTTCAAAAACGTGTTTCAGGTTCTAGCTGCTCGCTTCGGCTGTTGAACCGCCTGTGATATTAGGGTTACTGGATACTGCTACGTGTGAACCCTTTGTCCTGGGTCTATGCCCTTCCCCAGCGGCGGCGTGGTGGTGGTGTTTACACTGTGCCGAGGTGCTGACGCCGATACTAACCACATATTAGTATTACAGTGCAATGGAAGGAGCCTCGCTTCAAGAGCGTCTAGTTGGCGCAGCCAGAACTAATAATGAAGACGTTCTTAACGAAATCCTTGCTCCTCTCGAGATGAGCGAGAAAGCGAAAACCATTAACACAACATCCGACTCTGTCGGGAGGAAGTTGCTACATATTGCTGCGCTCTACGGCAGCTACGACTGTCTCTTTTCCATGCTTGACCACGAAGGCATTGAGATCGATCCGCTGGACCGGCTAGAAGGCAACACACCCCTGCATCTGGCGCTGAAGTACGCCGAGCGCGACCCTCAGGTTGGCGGTGAGATTGTCAACCTGCTTATTGAGTGTGGAGCGAACACGGCTATAAAGAACAAGCAAGGCAAGACGCCGATCATGCTCGCCAAGGCCGCGAAACTCACCGAGATCGAGAACTCGCTTAGAGGCGCCCAGTACGCTGCAGAGATGGGCAGCGCAGAGGCAGTCGCTGACGTCGGCGGAGACACTGCTGCGTTCGACGAAGAGACCGACGACGAGGATCTTGACGGGAAAATGTCTGGCGAGGAGGATGCAGAGTAACGATTTGGTTAAAGTAACTGTATGAGTAGAGATTTTTGTTTTTTTTTTTTAATTTCTTTCTTGTTTTATTTTTGTGGCTTCAATTTTGGTTTACGTGGTATTTTGAATTGCCAGCAATTATCACCACTATCACCAGCATTATTGGCACTATTACCAGCATTATTGGCACTGTATATGCACTATTGGCACTGTATATGCATTATTGGCACTGTGTATGCACTATTGTCAGCATTATTGGCACCGTATATGCACTGTTAATTGGCACTGTTGGCACTGTTAATTGGCACTGTTAATAAGAACAGTATATCAACATTGTTTATTGATCTTGTTAATTAGCACTGTTAGCACTGTTTACCGTATGCATCTTAATGCATCTTAATGCCAGATCTAGATAAGTCTATACTGTGAAATCGTCTGTAGAGGTTCTAATCCACCCCGGAGGCCAGCTAGTGTTAACCTTCATCTCGCTGTACCTAGCTGGTCTTCTTTCTTCTAAAAGGTTGGCGCATACTTTCTGTGCAATACAGTACCTCGACACCCTGCTGGGCACGCCCTTGGATCCTTGCTTGACTCCATTGGCTATTACCTCTTTCGATCCAAGCGTCCATACCAAACTGCATGGAGAAGGCGCTGCGTCGGTGCTGTTTCCGTCTAGAAACTGGATATCTGTTTTCAAGTACTCAAACCTGTGAACTGGGTTCCATCGCGAGAACGCGCGGTCGAAATCAGGAAGAATAGTAGGGCATACTACCGCTTTAAGAAACAGGTCTGCATTCTGTTTGTTTTTTTCAATGTTGGCATACATGAACTTAAGAGGACTCAACAACAGTCCCCGGTTCTGGCGCAGACACAGTTTGTCAGAACACGATTTCGACATTGTCAATTTCGAGTCCTGTCTCCCTGGCTTGGTTCGTATTCTTCCTGTATGGTTATAATACGCGCGTCCTCGAATCAGTGTGGGTATTTCTGCTTCAGAACAAAGTTCCCAGTCCTCGCCTCCGTTCAATGAGCTCATTGAAGCGTCTCCGCAGGGGGGGTGGCTTATATACATATAAATATCGCCAATATGGTTAGTGCCTTTCTCCAAAACATAGACGTTGAACGCCCTAATTGCCAGTATTTCCGCATGGCAGTCATGCAGAATTTTGCCTTGGCCTTGTGAAATGACGTTTTCGGGACTGGCTTTGACTCCAGTGGTTACAGCTACTGCTTCAAGCTGCTTGGATTCTAAGTTCTCAATAACAATTCCAGCCAGAACCGTCCATTCGCGCACATTGTTCGATCTTAGCAACGGTTTCCCGTTTTTGGGCAGAGAATTATAAACGTTTACAACTAGCTGCGCGATCTCGTCTCCAGTGCGTGTTTCCACATCTCCCATTAAAGCTGTTTTATGATTTACTGATCGTTATGTAACTGCACGAACAGCACTGATCCTAATGACATAGAGATCTGGCGATCTGAGGAATCAAATCAGTTACCATAAAATAGCATAAAATAGCATAAAATAGCATAAAAACATCATCAATCTGAATCAATTAGAATCAATCTGAATCAATCTGAATCAATCTGAATCAATCTGAATCAATCAGCGTTATCCAGTGTAATTGCTAGATAATAAGTAAAACGAACAGGCATTGAACAGTTGGATAATGCACTGAAGATGACTGCATATGGTACTGTTTTGTGGCACGTTAATAGCAGTATGTAGTATGTCGCATGATCTCGCGGCGTGCAGTTAGCGTGCAGTTAGCGTGCAGTTTAGCGTGCAGTTGGATATTAGGATAGTTAATGCTATATGCTCTATTACTGGAAATACGGTCTATATTAATGACATGTCTACCGCTTCTTCTTGCCAAGGAACACGCCGAGCAAAGTCGCGGCAGTGCCGACAGCTGCAACGGTGCCGCCAAGAATAGCCATGCCGATCATCCCCTCTTTATTCAGCTGTTTCTCGATCTCGGCTTTAAGGTCGATAGTCTGTGCGTTGCCCGGCTCTAAACGCAGCAATGCATCGCAGTACCTTCTCGCGGCTGTGAAGTCGCCTAGTTTATACGATCCTAATGCTAAATAAAAAAGACATTCTCTTCTGCGGCTCGGCGAGTCGGAGTAGATTTTGATAAGCAGGTCCAGCCCTTTCTTTTGCTCGCTAGTGGTATTGCATTTAATCAAGCCCCAAGCGAGATTGAACATCGTCTGGATCGATGCATCAGGCTGCTCTTCGTGGTACCTCAGCAGCAGCTTCTCGAGCTCTGCCGGTGGCAAAGGCGTCTCTATGTCTTTCAGAGTAGGGAAATAGGATTTGTCGTCGTACATTGTGCTGTGCCTCTTTAGAATAGCAATTTGCTGTTGCTTTTTACTTCTTGGTGGTCGGTTAGAGTCTATGTGTGCAGTGCAATTGCTATCAGGTAAGTCAAGCCAATAAAAAACGCCCTGCTGGTTCTTGTATGCAGATAGGTAGCACCTTTGCCCTCTCCCTCGCCCTTAAACAGCCGCACACCTTGTGCGTACTTTTGTGCGTGTGTTGTCTTACAATTTACATGCGTTAACGAGTCTGCGTGATTACTAATATTGGGAATTATCGGGTAAACCGTATCACCTAACTGCGGCAGGAGCAGCGTCTCAACTGGGATCAAATATACTCAAGTACTTCTTGCGGTTATAATGGTCACAACAGTCCTCGGAAGATCGTTCAGAGGGAACACTCTGATCAGAGAAGGCTTGCGACTCAAAGTATTCGGTATTGGCCGCGAAACGGCTAACAAGGTATGCGCAAAACTCGGTTTCTACCCCCGCATGCGAATGCACCAACTAGACGAGAATAAAGTGCTGGCATTGACTAAAGAACTGTCGAAATATAAAATCGACACTGATCTACGGAACGAGGTGCTTGCAAATATACGGCTTAAAGTGGATATTGGCTGTTACCAGGGTATGCGGCACGAACAAGGCCTTCCTGTGCACGGACAACGGACTAGAACGAATGCCAAGACGGCTAAAAAGCTTAATCGCGTCGATAGAAGGATATAACTTATACATTTTGATTTGATTCATTCACTGCTGATAGCGAATCCTGTAACTGGTTACTGCGTTTTGTTCGCATGTATTTTGGCGTTTAATTATTTTCCAGTACTTATTTCTATTTCATGATCTTTTTAATTGACCAGTTTGTATCTCAAGTTCTCATTTAAATTCATTGATAGTCTAATCTGATACCTGCACAGATCATTTCTTGGACATGAGTGCATACAGCAATGCAGAGAAAGGCGGAGATTAATAAAGGCCGTAAAACGGAATACAGCGAGTAGTACCCCGCCCTTTGTCTATGCCCGCTAGTCTGGCAATTACCATAGAGCCTTACCTAAAAATCAAGCAATAATCAAACAATAATCAAACAATAATCAAACAATAATCAAACAATACTTGAGTAGGTATCGAATAAAATATATAATTACAGGATTTGGAATGCATATACATTAATTAGAACAGGCGTTTGTAGGTGTGGATTTTTGGATACATGCAACGGTGGACCCAGGTCAGCAACCCTGAAAAAGAAAAAACGCAATGCATGACTGCATGTAACGAGTTAATTGGGAATCGGGTAGCGGGTTACTGCAACGGCAAAGTGCCGGTACGCAACAGGATAAGGCGGATCAACTATATTATTAGTCATCAAACAAAACAGTAGCCGAATCAGAACCCAGGTTTCTTTCTTTAGAAAAACCTTCTCCCTCACAGTATCCACGCACTACCGTTTCCCCTATAAACCGGCTTCAAAGATCGGTTGATTTGCATTCCAGCTGGTATTCATTTCGGAACTTTATACCTTTAAGTTTTGTGTACCGTTTAGTTTGTTTGTTTGTTTGTGTTTGTTTCTCTTTAATAAACCTTCAATTTTCCCCCCTTCCCTCGAATCGCATCACCGCACCTCGGCTCCTTTACTAGCTACAAAATGAGCGGAAAACCTGTGCAGAAAATCACAATGAGAGACGTGTTTCTATATGTCCCGAACCTGATCGGGTACAGCCGCGTTCTTCTCGCCCTTATCTCGCTCTACTACATGAAATGGCACCCGAAATACTGCACATTCACATACGGCCTCTCGTGCCTGCTCGACGCTCTAGACGGGCACGCCGCGCGCCGTCTGGGGCAGACCTCGCAGTTCGGAGCGATCCTGGATATGGTCACTGACAGGTGCACGACTTCGAGTCTTATTTGCTACCTCTGTGTGACGTACCCTTCATACGTCGTCCTCTTCCAGCTTCTGGTCTCCCTCGACCTCGCGTCGCACTACATGCACATGTACGCCACTCTCAGCAGCGGCGCGTCGAGCCACAAGAAGTTCGAGACCAAGAGCGGGCTTCTGAGTTTGTACTACACCAACAACAAGGTTCTGTTCGGCGTCTGCGCCGCAAACGAGATCTTCTACGTCGGGCTCTACCTCCTCAGCTTCCCGCTGAAGACGCCGCCCACACTCGGCTACATCGGATCCGCCCCATTGAGTTTCGCTATGGGCGTCACCGTCCTTTCGTTCCCCTTCTGGCTTTTGAAACAGTTCCTTAATGTCGTCCAGATGCGCCAGGCTGCATTGACCCTGGCCTACAGCGACTCCCAGGCTGCTACTAAGGCTCTTGAAGCAAAGATAAATTAATAAGACTCTTTCATTTCCGTTCCAAAACTCTTTGTATAATTTCGTTCTTTGTTGATTTACATTGCATGTTCAGCTGCTGGCCGTTAACTGCTTGCCATTAACTGCTTGCCATTAACTGCTTGTTTTATTTGTTATGTAGTACCTACTGCTGGGCCGCACGCTTGCAATTACATGCCTGCTGTTAGTGCCTACATGCCTGCTATTACATGCTGCCTGCCTGCGATTACATGCTGCCTGTTGTGTTAGTGCGTGCCTAATGCAATCACTGGTGAGCATAGCGGTTCTAGCAGCCGCATTATTTAACTGGTCGCTGTCAACCGGCCAAAGTACGTAATTGGCCATGCTAAGTATACTTGTCTGTGCCATTAGCGCCAATTGAGTAAGAATGCGCAGTTTCCTGTTCCAGACACATGAAACGTGCTTATACCATCTCCATGTTATACCGCTATCCAGTCGTTCACTTTAAAGGGTCTAATTAGCGACTATGACTGACCAAGTATACCCAGTAACGACGCGAGGTACTCGCCCTAACCTTGATAAGCAATATGTACGTAAACTTCGCCAAAGTCGTACTTATAAACCCAAACATCCACCCCGCAACTCAACTGCCACAACATTGTCTGAAGCTTGAAAACGTAATGGCTATAATTGAACCTGTAGAAACCCACCAGTACACGAAGGGACGCCTTGACGACAGCGAGATCGGGTCTGATCCTGTTGTCCAGTTCACCGAATGGTTCGCGAAAGCGAAAGAGTCTGGCATCTCGCTTCCTGAAGCTGTCAGTTTCGCCACGGCCGAGCTGCCCTCGGGAAAAGTAAGCGACCGGATTGTGCTGATGAAGGGAATGGACGCCGACGGCAGACTGGAAGTATACTCTAACTGGGGAACAAGCCATAAAGCCAAAGACCTTGAAACCAACCCTAACGTCTCGCTGCTCTTTTGGTGGAAGGAGCTAGAAAGAATGGTCCGTATTGAGGGCAAAGCCGTGCGCATGTCTCGTGAGGAGAGCGAGATCTACTACCACAAAAGACCTAGAGGTTCGCAGATCGGTGCATGGGTTTCTAAACAGAGCCAACCGATCAGCTCTAGACAGCAGCTTGACGACAACTACCAGGAGTTTTTGAAAAGCCATGCTGGCGAAGACCCTTTGCCGTGTCCACCGTTCTGGGGCGGTGTCAAAATAACACCTGAGCGCTGGGAGTTCTGGCAGGGCGGCTCGTTCAGGATACACGACAGGTTCCAGTTCACAAGAGAGGCTGTTGACCAGCCTTGGAAAAGAGAGAGAATTTCTCCTTAACTCACTTACAATTTTCAACTAAACTAGTTCTAATACCATACTCACGTTACCATACTCAAGTTACCATACTCAAGTTACCATACTCACATGACAAGCACGCGTGAACAAGTACAAGCACATGAGAACGCGTTGAACACGTTGTGAACGCTGGACGCTATTATACAGAGTCGGCCAGATCCATGGTAGGTTACATGGTAGGTTGTATGGTAGGTTGCATAGTAGCTGCGCGTTTATGTATAAATGTTAATGGTGTAGATAGGTACATATAAGTGTGACTGTCCTTAGTGTTCAGAAAATGGCGCCTCTAGTTTGTAACAAGGTAAGTGCGAAACGCTGCGTTCATTATACCACGCCCGGTCAAGGGACTCCAGGGTTAACTGGGGGCGACTCAGTAAATGTTTTTTCATCATAAATAACTTTGGAAGGTCATGAGGAAAAAACACGTAATGCATTCGTCTTTTATTCTACTTATTCCAATCACGTGACAAAGCGCGCATAGCTGTCTGTAAGGGGTTTTCTCTGCTCCCCCACCTTAATGTAGAAGGGACGAGGGTATGACAGAAGTAAACATGAAAGTGGGGTTGTGCCTTGTAATCTGTATTGCCTAACTCTGCGTCTAAACCAGGGTTGGGTAAGTGTAGCCTGTCGCTTGCAATTGCACATTAGCACATTTGCACACGCCTTTAGCGCAAAGCAAGAAACCGAATTCGCGGAATACTTTTGCTAGAACTAATCTGAATGAGAGAGCGATTCGAGGAGGAAGAGTACTGGAAGTTCCACAAGCAATTGGACAATGGGGAGTGGACGCTAGACGCACCTCATTCAGCGCTGATCCAGTTTGTGGACTTTGTAGCCCCGCATCCGAACGAACTCACTAACCAGCATCCGACATTGTTCGTTCCGTGTTCCGGCAGGTCTTTAGACGTGCACAGTCTCATGGATCTGGGGTACAACGTCGTTACATGCGAGGTGGACATAGACGTTATTAAAAACATCTTTATCGAACTAGGTCACGAGGCCAAAATAGAAACAGCGTCGCAGAACGGCGTTGCAGTTGATGTGTATAAATACAAGAACCTGACGCTGTATGCGTGCAGCATCTATATCCTGCACGACATCGGAAAACTCGACGGGATCTTCGACAGGACTCTGCTGGTCACTGTCAGGCCTGAGGACCGGAGAAAGTATTCCAGGAAAATCATCGAGCTTGCTTCGGGCGTGCCGCAATTGCTGATCAATTACGAGCATGCAAGCAACGTCGTGCATAACAAAACCATCCCTATGCAGCTGCTAGAGGACTTGTACGGCGTGTCGTATAACATTGAGAGCCTCTCACGTGCATTGATCGACCCGACTCTGATCGAGGCTATATACCTGCTGACTGCCCACGATATGCGGTGACAGTTCATTTCTACTTCATTTCATCGTTTTTCTTTGTCTTTTTACTTTATTTTTCTTTTATTTGCTTTGTATTTGCTTTGTATTTGCTTTTTTATCGTTTTTTTATCGTTTTTTATGTCTTTTGCCTACTTTTTTCCAACTTTTTTTTTGGTTTCCTATGAACTGCATGAAACGCATTAATTATGTGTGTTTGTGCATTACTATATGTGCTTAGTGCATTAAGTGTTTGTGCGATTTCGGAGCCTGCACACAAAGGCGCATGTATTCCTGACTGTATTTGTGGACCGAGTTACGTCGTTGTGACGTCTCTCTGACTAAACCAAACACTTCTAAGGAATAGCCGATCCCGATTCTAACGGCTTTTTTCCTTTACTCCAACCCGAACTGGTCTAATACTTCAGTCGTTTTTTCTTGGTTTTCTAGACCTTATTTTTAAATTCGCCGTTTTTAATATTGTATAAATAATGAGTTCAGAAAACACGGTCGCGCTGTCCAGCAAGAACGTTCTAGTCAACGGTCTTTTGATTCCTGCAACTGTTTATGTGTCCAACGGGATTATCACCAAGATCCTTAAACACGAAATCGATCCGGAGTCGGTCTACTATGGTGACAAATGCATTCTGCCCGGGCTTGTAGACGCGCACGTGCACCTGAACGAGCCAGGAAGGACTGAATGGGAAGGTTTCGAAAGCGGGACTAAAGCTGCGGCTTCTGGAGGTGTGACTACTGTTATCGACATGCCGTTGAACGCCATTCCTCCAACAACCACTGTATCTAATTTCGATCTCAAGCTGAAAGCGGCTGAGAACCAGTGCTGGGTCGATGTCGGGTTCTGGGGAGGTTTAGTTCCCAGTAACAGCAAAGACTTGATTCCTCTGCTGAACAAAGGCGTGCGCGGGTTTAAAGGGTTCCTTATAAACTCCGGCGTGGACGAGTTTCCAATGGTGACCCCTGCCGACGTCGAGTCTGCAATTGAGATCCTTGGTAACGAGCCAACGGTTCTTATGTTCCATGCCGAAATGGACAATCATGCTGACAACCATCCTGAAACTAATACTGAAACTAACACTGATGCTAACACTGATGCTAGCACTTCGTACCTCGACTTTCTGGCCTCGCGCCCTGACAGTTTCGAAACTGATGCAGTCAGTTCTATTTGCGCACTTGGCGCTAAACACAGGCCCAGCAAACTGCAGCTGCATATAGTGCACCTGAGTTCGGAAAAGGCGATTGAACCAGTTGAAAATGCGCAAAAAAATGGCGTGAACATCACTGCTGAGTCGTGTTACCACTACTTGACGTTGTCCAGCGAGGAAGTGCCGAGCGGGGCTACTCAGTATAAATGCTGTCCCCCAATCCGCACTAAAGCGAACCAGGCGTTCTTATGGGACGCTGTCAAAAGGGGTGTAATCAGCACGATCGTGAGCGACCACTCTCCGTGCACTTCCGATTTGAAGTTGATGGAAACAGGCGATTTCAGTAAAGCATGGGGCGGCGTCAGCAGTCTTGGACTTGGACTGACGCTGCTGAACACTTACAGCCCGCTAACTATTCCCGAGATGATGGTGCTGACGTCGTTGAACACTGCAAAGCAGGCTAATCTGCATAACCGGAAGGGGCAGTTGAGTGTTGGATTCGATGGAGATATTTGTGTTTTCGACAAAGATGTTGAATGGGTAGTAGACGAGACGAAGCTGCAGTTCAAAAACAAACTGACGCCGTACAACAACCAGAAAGTCAAAGGCAGAGTTTGTGAAACGTTTGTGCGCGGCGTCAGCGTTTATAAAGACGGCAAATTCAGCACTGAGCCATTGGGAAGTCTGATCCTCGACAGAATCAGTGTGTAGGTGTAAACGCGTGTTGAAATGGTGCACGCTATGGAGGTGCATGGTGCATGATACATCGTATGGGAATACATTTACATCGTATGGTTTGGAGGTACTATAAAGGCTCATGAATTCGTTTACTACAGTCTTGGTGTTCTGCGCAAACTAGCTAAGTATCTAGCATAGTCCTTCATGGAGGCGGTTTTGCGGCTGCTTGCGGCATGTATCGCCAGCCATGTTGCTATTCTGATTCCGTGCAGGTCTGTGCCGTGCATTGGGAACCCGAACCGGATATCTGTTTTATACCTTCCTGTTATTCTCGCGATCTGGTGACTGACGTCTTGCAAAATTTCCAGGTTTTTTTGTGGGGTTTTACTATTAGCGGCCGCCTCTGCGCTCGCTCTTTGTTTTCTGTTAGTCCAAGACCTGGCGAACTCGGTGACTGCTAAACAGATATGCGGGTTCCTGCATATTAGAAAGAACCTGTACCCTCGCCGGTGCTGCACGATATCAATGACCTGGCCGAGCGCACAGTACATGGCGAACAGGCATGCGTCAAACCCGGTTAGGGTCGCTTCGACCGACCCAGCAAAATTGTAGACGCACTGGTCTTGCCAGAAAATACCGTATCCCGTGCCTTCGTTTGGTCCGTTTATTCCGTTTGGTTTGAAGTGTTTTTGGCTGTACCCGTCTATATACACACAGACGAAGTCGGACAATTGCAGCAGCGACCGTATTCCCTCGCAGTCGAGGTAGCGCAGGTCCCCTTTAGAGCCATTGCGGTCTGCCCCGTTCTTGTCCAGCCCGTTTCTGTCGTACCCGCGGTAATTGTACCCGTAGAAATCATAGCCTTCGGCGTCGTAGCCGTGCCAGAACAGCCCTGTTCTATTCTGCCCGTGCCGGTTAAAGCCGGCCTTGTTGTACCCGTCGCTATCGTACCCCCACGCGTCGAACCCGAAAGCTGATTTCATTGCTTTGTCTATACTCGCGCCCCTACTAAGCTGCAGCTCGTTCGCGGGTTTTGGTTTTGGGTTCGGTGTGCCGCTGGTGGAGTTGCCGTTTGTTCTCATTCTAAGGAGGTCTTAGCAGTTTTGAGTTATGTCCTAGAATGTTTTGACAGCGCTGAACATTTCGCCGTTTTGAGATTTATTTTTGGCAACACGTCTCCTTACTGTTTCACAAAAAAACAATGAGATGTCTCACTAGACGACCAAAAGGCTAATTTGAGAACTGCAAGTCCTCCTCAATGGCATCTCCCGCGCTCGACAGTGTCACAAAAGCCGATCATACCGCTCTTGTGTGGTCGGCACGTCTGAATTGCTGCCGTCACTGCATTGTAAAAGCAAACGAGCTCAGACAGTGCCCAGTCAGTATTATCGGCAGTGTTAGTTCAGACTGTATGGTATGTGCGTTTTCTAACGGTAAAACGTCACCGTCTGCACCCCGTTTAATACATGCTACCCCTCAATGTATTGCCGCCGTTATAATTATTCAGGTCTAATAATAAATATAACACAGTATTTGTTTGCCCAAGTATACATTTACGACGGCGTATGCATGTATATACACCTCCATACATATACACCTCCATACATATACACCTCCATACATATACACCTCCATACATATACACCTCCATACATATACACCTCCATACATATACACCTCCATACATATACACCTCCATACATATACACCTCCATACATATACACCTCCATACATACGCATACCTATACCTATACCTATACGCATACCTATACCTATACCTATACCCACATAAACGTTTCCCGGCCGTATCGTGTCTACATTGAAATTTTTCAGTCGACTCGCTGATCTTAAGACAGTTTATACTGTAAACAGAACTAGCGAAGGCTGTAAACGTCCTAAAAAGGTTCTAAAAAGGTTCTTAAAGGTTTTAAAACACCAGCAGTTGAATTGAGTATACTATCCGTTGAATTGAGTATACTAGCAGTTGAATTGAGTATACCAGCAGTTGAATTGAGTATTCCCCTGTAACTGATCCAGTAAACGAAGATCGATATTTGACAGGTTTGACAGGTTTGACGATGAGTAAAGAATACAGCCCTGGAGACATGGAAGTAGCATCGTGTGTTGTGAATCTTTGGAAGACACGACCAGAGACCAACAGTCTGAGCTATGCTAAGCTTTTAGCTCTTATCAAAGAAGAAAAGAAGGAGAGCAATTGGGCGCTTTCCGAGAAACGGCTGAAAACTATTCTGAAGCAGTTCAATCTCGCGCCAGAAACTCCGGGCTCTGCGAACCAAGGATTCTCGAAACATATCACGAACAGCAGCTCGGAGATCGAGTTCCCGAAAGGCATTAAACTGCAAACGACAAAGAAACGGGGAAGAGGGCTCTACGCGACCCAGAAGTTCGCGAAAGGCGAGGTTCTATGGACAGAAAGGCCTATGGTGATTGCTCCTGGTTTAGACGATTTGATGATGATGCGCAACGGGTCGTTCTGCACGTACTGCGGATCGATGGTTCATAAGAGCTCGGCAGTGCGTGTGCTTGCGCCCTCTATTTCGTGCCCTTCGTGCCCCTCGAACTGGTGCTCGCCCAGCTGCAAGCGCGACGATATAGTGCACTACGAGACTCGGCACAGCGCGCGGCGCAGCGGCAAGAGTTTGAACATCAGCACTGGTTTATGGATGCAGTATGAAGACTTCGCATGTAAACACGGCTGGTTTGCGGCGTATTTATACGGCCGCACGCTTCTCCATATCCTGAAACACGGTCTGAACTCGCCGTTTGCTAAAGCGTTTCAAGGCTTGGCTTCTGTCGACCAGGCCAAAAGGGCCGAGGCGTTTGTGAACGGCAACGGTTTCGAGTTCGAGCAGATGGAACTCATGTGGAAAGAAGGGTACAGTTTACTGAAGGGCGCGGTTGCGCCCGTTTACGAATTGAGCTACTCGGAGTTCATGCGCGGGATCGGGTGTGTGAACATCAACAACAACTCCGGGCGCGTTTTCGAGAAGTACTCGAACCTGAATCATAACTGCGACTACAACGTCGAGGTGAGACGGGTCTCTTCGCTCAACGACGAAATGAGTATTGTTGCTTGCAAAGACATCGAGCCCAACACCGAGCTGACCACGACATACGTGAACCCCGAACTTAAAGTCAATCAACGCCGCGAGGAGCTGCTGTACTGGGGCTTTTTGTGCGACTGCGACAAGTGCAAGCGCGAGCTGGCCGAGTAGACTGGAAATTGATTAAAACAGTTATTTGTTACAGCTACGTAGTCTAATTTGTTGCTATTGCCTAGTTGATTAGTTTGATCCAGTTGTTCCAATTTCCACCGTATATATGATCACGTGTTTCTTTAGTTCGCTGCTCTCTCAACGTTTCCTCTCAGGAATTCGTCGCTACCCAATGGCCCTGGAAACAGGATTGAAAGAAATAGCGTGCTTAGAACTTCCGCTAAGAGTGGTTAACGTTGACGATGCTATAAAATCTGTCGGCGGCAAAAGTACCTTGGCGAGGGTGATATCCGATTCTGGTTTCATAAAGGAGTCTGAAGGGTTAGAGCTGCACCTTAGGCCGGATAAATTCCACCATCCTGTTAAGTCTTTGACGACAAAAACTCAAAACATTGTGGTATCGTTCACTGTCCCTTACAGATTACGTTTGGGAAGATCTATGCGAGATTCTTTGGAGTGGATCGACCAAAAGGAAGCAGCCTTGGTGATAAATCCCATATATATGGTCACGCTGAACTACAGATTTCGGGAAATAGCTGACTTCCAATATTATACCGGAGATTCCGAATTCGCCTTAAAAATGAAGCGATCCTTGTTTATAGGTAATCTTGACAACATGAAAAGTGTTGATATCGAAGCTGCAACAGATGGTGAGCCCCAAACGGGAATACTTCCCCCACCGAGATTCTCTGTCAATACTCAGCCGGTATACTATGCATATCATCAAAGCCCTTATGTCAAAGTCATTGATGACCAGTCAGGAGAAAGAAAATTGCTAAATACAGTTACTTCTGCCAAAGTGATTTCAAGTCTTTTGGCTTGGGGTGAGACTGTTCCTAAAAGCCCACCACCCGGACTCGACAAAAACCCAAAGGCGGCTTTATTCGACTGCATCGAACGTTTGAGTCAACTCTTCGAAGAGAGACCCAGTTACACCAGACGGGTACTGCAGCGCAAACTTGGGCCAGTTCTGTCAAGACAGCTGAAATTTTCCTTACCATATGTCTCTTATTACTATAGGAGTGGACCTTGGCGTGGTGCATATATCCGGTACGGTGTGGATCCTACCAGAGACAGCTCAATGGCAAAATATCAAGTCGAGCACTTCCGAATCTCTCCAGACGACCCCATAAAGAAAACCTCCAACACCACGAATAACGAGAGCTGCATATTTGATGGCAAGAGCTATCCCGATGTGCCTATGTTACAATTAGCGGATATACATGAAGGATTTTTGGATGAATACATCAATACTGACAGTCTCAGGCCGGCGGTCGACGAGAATGACGGTTGGTACCCGGATGCGACCATGGATATAATAAGAAAGGTACTAAGAGCAGAACTCGTGTCTTTATTCAATGGTAAAGGGGAGCTGTCGCGGGAGGAAAAGGATGTTATAGTAAACACGTTGGAAATGCAGAGATTAGAAGATCAACACAATTGATCGTAAATTAAAGCGGCGAATGCTGACTATCAGTCTGAGACTGAAGATGAGTTCTAGACAGCTAGTTCTCCAGTGTCTCTCTTCTTTCATCTACCATAGCGTTTATCACCTCATAGAAAGGTGTGGTATTGCCCGGGCGCAATGGGTTCTCTCGTACGCGCACGTGTTTTGGGTGATTTGCGGCTGTTTCTGAAATCAAGGTACAACTGGCAAGAGAAGTAAAATAATCGCAGCCAGAGCAGTACTTGCGGTCAACCCAGAACGCAGAGACTATTCGTGATATTTCTTGCATGGTGAAAATGGATAGTAAGGGATGCATTAGACTCCGAGCAAAGATGAACCCGTTTTTCGATACCCGGACGCGTTCCGGGTTGCTAAATTGTACCTTCCAATTGGACCTCTTCAATACCTCTGACGGGGGAGGCAGGGTAATATTTGAGGCTAGACATGCATGTGCAATAGTTCGGTTTAATGTTTTGAACCTCTTAGGGCTGTCCGTGTTCTCTTCCTTTGAAAAATTCACCTTCCTGACGTAAATACTTCCCTGTCTTCCAGCCGTTCTTGCCTTTATAACCTTTTTGCCGCTGACTTTGCTTTTTGGAGTCTTTTTCTTGGATTTCCCTTTATCCTTTACGGAATTTACTAAGAGCTCTATCAGTAGCTCACCTTCATCTTTTTCGGGTTCAAGCACGTTGAGTGCAGGATAAAATTCCTCTTTAGACATGGGGACCGCAGGTGATTCGCCTGTACTACAGGAAAATTGGAATGTTTTCACTTCCACTATTTTCACATCTTTTTTGGGGTAATTCGCATAAATGCCAGGTTCTACTATTTTAAACATTGTTGTAACAATAAAGCAATGGCAGAGAATCAAATTGTGCAGTATCACTCTCAAATTGTGTGCTGTGATCCAGTGTTATTGCTTAGTCAAGATGTGCGCATCGTATGGATCTCTGGATCGAAGCTAGGCAAATAGTGCCCTAGATGGTAAATGGTTATAATGTGCTAATTGAGAGCGGCGTTGCTGGCACGCAAATTAACGTTTATCAAAGAAACCTATAAAATTGTTGTAGAACTGTCATCGTAATCTAAAATACCATTACAACTACTCATCATCCTGGTTCGCATACTCGAGCTTCCTGATCTCGAACAAGCGGTTTCTTGCAGCGACCAGGTCCTGTTCGAGTTTCAAGACCTCGACCTGCTGCTCCAGCGACGCAGACTTGAACTCCATAGGCGACATCGACTCGTAGTGGATCTCCTTCACGCTGGGCTTGCTCTTTGCAAGCATGCCCTCGATCTGGGAAACCAGCGAGCGGCAAGCGGAAGTGACCGATTTGCTCGTGGACTCGAGATCCTGCTGTGTAGAGGACATGTACCCCGCCTTCGACCGCGACGCCGAGACGAGCTGCGCAATCGAGGCAGCGACTTCGCGGGACGAGACTATAAGCTGTTCAGGTGACGCTTTGCCGCTCAGCGTGCTGTCGGCAGACTCAATAAGGAAATTCGTCGCGTTGCCGACTGTGCGCGCAGCAGAAATAAGCCCTTCTGTCCACCTGTGGTTCTTCTTGTAGTACTCCTCGGGGCTGCGTCCCTGCCGGCCATTAGCAACAATCTCCTTCTGGCACTCGATCGAGGACTTGATGAGCATTCCAATCGCCGATGTGATGGTCACCGCTGCCGTGATAATAGCGTCGTTGATCTTCTTGTCGTAGGCATGGTACTGAGACCCAATCAAATGCGACAGCTTCTCGTTGGCTGAAGCGACAGACTCGGCGAGTTTGGCCATGGCGCCGTCGACTTGCTGGTTCAGACTGCCAGCACCAAGAACCGAGGCTTTGGGAAGCATGCCTTCAACTGCATTGCTCAAATCCTGTAACGGTTTCAGAATCTCGACGTGGTTCGTGATAATCAGCTCGAGTTTCTCGTCCTCCTCCTTCAAATCATTAAGGAACTCGGAGTTCAAACTGCTGTAAAAAGTACAAAGGTTCGTCGCGACTTCGCGCGCGGTGTTGGAAATAAACAGCGTCGCTTTGGGGTCAGAGGCTGCCAGTAACGAAAGGCCCTTGATATTGGAAAGAAGATCGTTCACGGTGCTGGAGAGAGTGCTCGCGCTCGTGATGATCTCAACAGGCTCGCCTTCAGGGCCTTCTGCAATGTACTGGGTGTACGCGTCGCAGAAAATATCGAGGTTCGCGATCGTGTGGTCGCACACGTTCAGCACATACGACGGCGAAGCATTCGGGTTGCCAACCTCTAACGGCGACTCGTACGAAGTGATCGCTTGCTGGACCTGCTCGTACGCGGCCTGCAGAACAGCGTCCAGAACACTGTCCATTTTAGGCGACAAGGTAAGCCCGCCCATCATCTCCTCCATCTCGTGGATCTGTTCCTTCAGAATATCAACTTCGTCGTCTTTGTCGCGGATCGTCGTGCGCATGTCGCTGAGTTTATACAGCTCGCGCTCTTTGTCGGCAAGCTCCTGTTCTAAAGTCTGTACCTGCTTCGTGTGCGCCGAAACCAGGCTACTGACGTCGGTAGCCCGGCTCCTGTCGCCGTCGCTGACTTTATCATTGAGCAGCGAAATGTCTCTTTCCAGCCGCTCGATCTCCTCGACATGCTGGCCACGAGCCTTATCCAGTTCGTACCGCGCGCGATCGCGCTCTCTAATCAAATCGGCAAGCTCCAGATTCTTCGCCTTTAAGTCGCGTTCAGCCCGCTCGCGTTTCTCGACGGCTTCTTGTGCCGACGCTGCCTTCGTCTGCGTTTTGCGGTACTTCGACATCAGCTCTAAATGCTCGTGACGGAGCTGCGAGTACAGTTTCGCCAGCGCTTCGTACTTGTTGCGCCATGTCTCGATCTGCGTTTGTAAACTCTCGATCTGCTCGGTTTTCGTGTCGATTTGCTGCTGCGTCAACGTATTCATCTGTGACAGATCGGTTTCCAGAGCTTGCACGCGCTGGTCGTACTGTTGGAGCATGTTCTGCGCCTCTTCCTGCTGGCTATGCAGCATCGACAGTTCCTGCTCGGCGGCAGCGGCCTTGTCGTAGATCTGCGCCTGCTGCTGCGCCTGCTGCTGTCTAGCAAATTCCTGCTGCTGCTGCTGCTGCTGAGCCAGTAATGCCGCTTGCTCGGCCTCGAACTGCTGCTGCGCTTGTAACGTCAGCATTTCCTGGTGCTGTCTCTCGGCCTCTAATTGTTTCTGGTAGTCTTCTAACTGTTTCAAATGCTGCTCGTCGGCCGCTTGCTGGGCCGCCAAATTCGGTTGCTGCCCGGTCCACCACGTTCCAGTGGCCTCTGGCACGATCGGCTGCAGTTCCATGGGTGCGGTTTGCTGCGGCTCGATTTGCTGGGGTTCCTGGTAGTACTGCGTAGTTCCAGTCGAGGCTGGGTTCAAGGACTCGCCTGTTTTGTGCTCGCGTGGCCGTTTCGGCAGCTGAGGAGCGTTCTCGTCGCTTTGCAGCAGATCAGGCGGCTCACTGGGAAGCTCGGGAATGGAAATAAGACTAGCAAGGTACTTCACGCCCTGGCAGTCGAAATAGAAGTTGCGCAGTCTGCGGTGCTGGGAGTAATAACGCGACCGCAGCGGTTCCAAAACCTCGTGGTCGGACTGCTGGTGCAGCCCGCGCAGCATGCTCGTGATGAACCTGTAGATACCGTATGATTCAGTAACAATCGCCGTCAACGAACTGACGCGGCACTCCATGGGTCCTTGCCCTGATCCGCTTGAACGGCTGCCGGCGGAGCCTAGACTGGCGAACACAAGGCGCTGGAAATCGTCAATGGCGTCTTGCAGGTTCATTAGATCGATAACGGACTCGTAGCCGTCGTTCGGGTCGTCGACATTGCGCAGCGAGATGTACTCCGCGTACTCGAAAGTCCCGTTGAAATCGGTGTGCTGGCGATGGAACTGCAGCTTGAACAGCAGCAGCCGGACGTACTCGTCAATAAGGCGTCTGTACCCGCCGCCCGAAGGCGCGTTCAGCGACCGCAGCCACTCGACGTGGTTCTGCGCCTCGCGGAGGACGCTTTTGTGGCCTTCGTGCAGAACTTTGTGAATAACAATCAGCGCCTTGAACATCATCACGGGATCGTTCTGGATCGGGAGGAGCCTGACTGCGTGCCAGAACGCTTTGCCGCTGCGGTGGTCCCAGGTGTACACGACGCACGCGCGCACATGCTTGCGTTTGGGTGCAGTCTCCTCGGGGGAGATTGCTTTACGAACACTCGTCTCAATGTCTTGCTCTCCGCGCAAAAACGACATGATTCAATGCAAGAAAGCTGGTAATGAGTGTTTGGTATGAGTCTGAGATAAGGAGAAGGCTTGGGTTTGTGCTCCGTTTTGTGGGTTGGGAGTTTCTAAACACAACTGCCACTTGTTCGCAAGCCAAAGCGTTACAGGCCTCGGTTCGAGGCAACGGGGCTGCTTATGCTAGCGCTTTAGGGTAGCGGTTTATTAATTGCATCACAACACCGGGCTGCGGATCGGGTGTGGCATGCGTCTGGACTTTGTGGGTTGTATAAATACAAATATAATGCATAAAATTGAAATGAATCGGGAAAATTTTGACTAGAATCCTGCGGTGATTTCCCAATTTTTGAACATTACCTTGGCGTCGGGTTGGTCAATCGGTGTCGCGGCTTCTGCCTCTTTGCATGATGTGGCTTCTGCTTCTTTGCATGATGGCGGCTGTTTCAGTGTATATTACTCGTTCGTATACTTCAATTGCTGCTGATATTGTTTTTGTCAATAGTTACGGTATCTTACGGTATATTATGGTATCTCTATCCATTCCATATCCATTCTATATCCATTCTATATCCATTCTATATCCATTACATGCTTACACCTTTACAGCATCCTCGCATTACCAACTAATTTCTGTCGATTCGCTGGCAATCTACTGCGCCATGCATAGTCGAGTTCCAGCTAAGCACGTTCACAGACGTTATAGCTTAGTACGCTGTCGTCGCTTAGTGGTCGCTAATACCTGCTGAAACTGTTCGGGACCAATACTGCATTTAGGTAATGTGACTCACTGTAGAAGCCGGGGTGAGGGGTGTGCGAAATGCACAGAGTCGTAGTTACATATGATACATACGATGAAATAGAGGGTTGTTGTAACGTTCCGGTAAGGTTCCTGTAAGGTTCCCCTAAAGACCCGTAAGGGTCCCTATGAAGTTTTTGGAAACAATCTTTTATAATTTCTACGTTATTATCATACACATACGCTACATAATTCCACCCAGAAGCGATTTAATGCCGTGGTTTGCTGGGGTTAATTATAGCACATGCACACCGTCGGGATCCAGCAGAAATGGCTCAAAATGAAACCGGTGGTGTATCTAAATAACGGGGCACAATTGCGTGTTGGAATGCTGGAATTTCGAGTATATTGCTAACACCTTTTCAAGAACAAACACTGTTTTATGTCAATTGTTATTTACCGCAACCTGCGCGTATTTTTTATTTGTTGTCATCTATCAGGTTTCGCACGTTTGTATGTATTATAATACAATTCCCCCCCCCCCCCACATTGGCACGAATTGCCCACACGCCATAAGTCGAACCGCCTCCGTGTGCGGCAATCATTATATGATTATTAGTCAGCGCGGGTGACCAAACAAACTCTAGCGTAGTAATTTTTACCTAACAACCTAAGAAGACTGATAGTAGCCGACAGTTTATGGCCTCCCTTGACAACCTCAGTTCTTTCGATCCATTTGCCGAGAGTGGTGATGCTAAAACTCAGAATACGCATCAGATCCACATCCGTTGCCAGCAGCGCAATGGCCGTAAGACCATCACGACTGTGCAGGGTATTCCCGCTGAATACGATCTGAAGCGTATTCTCAAGACTCTTAAGAAAGAATTCGGTTGCAACGGCCACATCAACAAAGATGAAGAACTTGGCGAAGTCCTTCAGTTCCAGGGCGACCAGCGTGAGAAGGTTTTCGAGTTCCTCACTACTGCTTTAGAGATCCCCAAAACTGATATTAAGGTCCACGGTTTCTAAGTCGGTTTCATTGATTACGGGCGTGTGTTCTCGTATACAGAACACTTTACAACGCATCTTCCCGCCCCTCGCTTTTTTCAGGCGCTTTCTACTGTGTTAGTGATCTTCTAGTATATGTGTGGCAACGCTGTGCATGTTAGTGTAAGCCTTTTTTATTTCATTGTTATATTCTCTTGCCTGTTTCGGTGTGCTTGCGTAGCTGTATATGTCCTGGTAAGTGCCCTATACCACTTCAGTAGGCGCCCAATACTATTCCTGTAGGTGCCCTAAGCCATTCATGTATTGCTTTTAGTCACTGCTTTGGCCCTGCTAGGCCCTGCTTAGGCCCTTCGTCCCGCTTTAGGCCCTTCTAGCACAGCGGTATGACCTGCTTAGTCGGTTGCGCTGTTAGGTGCGCTAATTACATGGGTCGTTTCACACTTCGACGCTATACCTATGCACTGTCTAATAGATCTACATAAACATCCCAATGCTATATGTTAGCGTCAATCTACATAGTTCTAGCTCAGTTCTATAATGTGCGGTGCTCAGGGGCAACGTTTGCAAGCGCGACATACCGCCGGCTGCGATGCGACGATTTAGAGTCGTTGCTGTGGTTGCTGCGAATGCTTCTATCACAAGGAACCGCAAGGCCGTTCTGCCATGATTTCGGTGGAGAGACGCTGGACGAAAAAGCGCTAGGCGCCTCGTCGCTGAAATGGTTTGAATTCATGCTGCCGGGTATCGGCTGAGCTGAAGATCTGTGCATGTCCCGCGACGCACTGCGGGTATGGCTGGAAACCCTGGAAATGGCCTCGGGCGACGGTACTTCTTGGTACTGAGGCCTGGGAGGGGGTTCGTGGAACACTTGATTAGACGGTCTGATTGTTTGCTCGCTGTCGGTCCGAGTCGCTTTTGAATTTGTAGACTCGGAGTCGTTGTTCTTGTTCAAATCGTTGGTTTGCACAGAATTGGGCTCGGTATTTACTGGAAACTCTTCGGGTGCGTCTGCCATAATCTCGTCATGAGTTTGGGCGTCTTCTAAAGTTTCTCTAGACTTGTCTCCCACTGCGTTTTCTGGTTCAATCTCTTTAGAACTCTCTTTAGAACTCTCTTTAGAACTCTCTTTAGAACTCTCTTCATCGTCCTTTGTTGCGTCCTTTGTTGCGTTCTTTTCCACGTCCTTTTCGGCATTCTCTTTAGCACTCTCTTTAGCGTCCTCTTTAGCGTCCTCTTTAGCCGTCTCTTTAGAGACGTCCACATGTACACCAGCCTGGTCCTCGGAAGTATCCTGAGAATTTATCTGCGCACTCTCTCCAACCTGGACACTGTTAGCACCGTCGGCACCTTCAGTATGAGAAGCCATGCTAGGTTCACGGGGCAGCAACTGCGCTGACTCGTCGATGTCGCTATCATCAGTATCCTTTCCGGGCGATGAATAGTTAGCTTGAGCAGTCGCGGGCGTCAATTGAGTCGTGGATTCTCCCCATGACGGTTTTAATGGCGACCGAGCAGGAGTTGCAAGGGTCTCTTTAGGTTCTGAATATTCCGAATATTCCGAAGGTTCCGGAGGTTCCTGTTCTGATGGTTCTGATGGTTTATTGTGTTCCTCGAATTTATTGAACTCGGGAATTGTATGCTTTTTCAACCAAGATCCCAGTTTCCGGATCTTCGAGACTCCTTCAACAACCGTGATTTTCGAAGTAGCCGAAATAACCCGGTCTAAATCGTTTCCAGAGAACGAGCTATTGAACGGCGAGCCCAGCGTGTCTGAAGAGTCGCTGTTTTTCCGCGACCGGCCGTCTGAATGATGATGGTTGGAGTTGCTTTTTAGTTTACGGAGACTCGAAGTAGCGCTTGCCATTGACGAAGAACGCGAGGTGCGATGGCGCAGAGTCTGCCCGTCCTTCTCTTCTTCCTTCTCTTTCTCCTTCTCCAGCTCCAGCTCTCTTTTGCGCGCCTCTTCTTTCTGGTTAACGAAAACCTCTTTCCTGTGCATACTGTCTGGCCGCAAGCTCTCCATTTCCGGCGTTCTCCAGACCCCGCCTCTGTAGAACTGGTTCACGGTGTTGAAGAAGGCGAAGTCCTGCATGTACGGGAACACGATCGACGAGCGAATACCGTCAATGATCTTCGTTTTTAAGTAGTTTGTAGCCACCGAGAGCGAGATCTGGGTGTCGTAGATCGCAGGCTCGATATCGAGATCGATATCCGGCATCGCTTCAAAACAGTACCATATTCTTTCTGAAGGCGGCGGCTTGATTAGAAGCATCAGCGTTCCCTGGAAAGACTTTAAACAGGCGACTAACTCGACAGGGATCTCGACGGCGGTGATTGTAGACACTGCCGCGAGCTTGACTTTAGCAGCAATACGTACTCTGAACCCGCCAGTGTACGAAAACCCTGAAGAAACGTGGATTTGGCCTTCTGACGTCAGTTCCTTTAATTTGACATTAGAGAAAACCGGCGCTGAAGACCCGGTATAGATTTCCAGAATCTCGACCTTGCCAATAATATCGTTAGACCTGCTAATCGAGTCGAGTTTCCGAGCAAGCGTCTTAATAGCGTACTTCAGAGCCCAGTCAGAGTCTTTTAATCCTAGAAAGAGCCGGCCAATCATCGCATTGAACCAGGCCATGTTCTCTGAACTGTCTTTTCCCCAAACGCTGTTCTGCAGAAGCTTCACTTCCTGTTTCTTGGCTCTTAACGGCCGCGCCATGATCGACGGGTCGCGAAGACCGAGGTTCACACACGCGTAGTCCGCGTTCGCTCCTGTTTTAAGCGCGTAGTTCGTGTACTGGCTCTCGCGAATCAGCGCGAAGTAAAGGTCTTCTTTCTGCACGGGGTTGTCTACATATACATAAAGCGCTGCTTTCGGAAAAGAGAGGTCTTTTTCCGTGTCCGAGGAGAACATCTTCTCGAGAAACGGCACGCCCAGGGGGTCTGCCCTGTCGATCATAGCAATTGGGAACTTCGGGAGGTAAAGCTGGCTTTCTTTCAACCCTGAAGGCCAGATCATGATCAAATATTTAGGAACAACAACGACGTAAACTGGTTCAGTGTCCCCCTCGTCTGCAAAAAGCTGTAACTGGCCGCCGCGGACTACTGCGTAGTAACTAAGGCAGTCTTTGACCCCAGACAATTTGCCTTTGTTTGTGAGCGCTTGACACAGCGTCAACGGGGCATTAACGATCTTTTGAAGCCCTGATTTCAGCTCGCTTTCGGCGCTGCTGTCGCTGCTGTCGCTGTCGCTTTTGCCGTTTTTGTTGTGTTTTCCGTTCTTGCTGTGTTTGCTGTGTTTGCTGCTTTTGCTGCTTTTGCTGCTGCTCTTGCTATTTTTCTCGTTCGTGCCATCATCTTTAGCGGTTGGATCCTTCTTCCTGATCTTGTCAAAGGGCCTATCGCGGCCAATACTAGACGAGGTGTCGATCGAGATATTCGGGTCTTTACGAGGAGGGAAGTAGATTGGGGATATTCTGATCGTGCATGCGGCCTCTATCCGGCTGCTAGTGTCCTGAGTCGAGCCAATTGGTTTCGAGAACTGTTTCGTGGCATCGTCAGGCCTTGCTGAGGGCGGGAGGTTGTGGTTGCGATGAATACGGTGTACCCGGCGCCTGCCGAAGAACTTGTACCCGAAATACAGCGCGAGTCCAATTGGCGGCCAGAACGTGAACGCGCCGAGCATGTACACGGCAATCAGCCGAAACATGGAGGGATGAGTGACTTGCCGAATGTGGGGGAGTTTGGTTTTGGTTTTAACCTAAAGGTGTGCGGGAGGATAAGGGTCTGAGAGGGAAAGGGACACTGGCGAATTACGAAACAAATCTAGCACACCTACAGAAAAATATATTAGCAGGTAACGGCACGCTTTACTGTCGTCGGTTTTGAACCTTAAGATGGTTGCGTGTTCGCCTGCTTAGTTTGGTTTCAGGGATGCTTAGTTGCTTCCACAAACCGCACGCTTGCGCTCTTTTTTTAATTAGACAAAGAAACACAATTCAAGGCTGAATATACACGTAGCGAATAGACGCACATAATCTGTGCGCCGAAATTATAAGATCGCAAAAAATATTTAAGCGGCCGCCTACATACATGTGTTTTACGTGTGCTCAAATATGTGTTCAAATATTGTTCAAATATTGTTCAAATATTGTTCGATTGTGCTTGCGTGTATTTGCGTTTATTCAAAAGATACGTACTTGTATGTACTCGCGTGTATTATTGTCTCTGCTTGGCGCCGTACATACTTGCTATGCCCGGGTGTACGTGTCTCTGGCCTGTGCGTCGTCTATGCATTCCTGAATACACGTACTTTTTTGTGGGGTGTCTTATGCATGGGCTGCGGGTACTAAAGGGTTGCTATATCCACTTTTTAAGGGTTCGGCCTCTTGCAGGTTACAAGGATACACTGGGCCCACTGTACATAGAATCTCGATGCTGGTTTCGGCAAATTGAGCTAACAATATATTAAAAAGCTGCTCGTAGTTATAATTAGTGTATCCGTATCTGCAACGCGCAGATCTCTGTGTGGTTTAACCATTGTCCTATTCTTGGTTTATAGAAGCCCAGTGTTAAGGGCTCACGTGTTGACGTGCGACATTTTCTATGTAAGCATGTCAGAATTCTGGGGCTCAATTAGACACTTTTACGCGTATGCATACATTTCCGTTAAGCGCAGGTTCATTAACGCATTGCTGAATCCCGCTATATTTTTTCTCCTCAAAATATTCTCTGATTTTCAGCCTTGTTCGATCATCGTTTGATTATCGTTCGATTATCGTTTGATTATAGATTCTCGTTAGCACTATAAATCTCCGCCTATAGTATTGGTGCATGACGTGCGCACATGACGTGTTCCACATGACGTGAATAAATGTCATGCACGTCATTATAGCAACGGTATAAGGCTATAATTCACTGCTACTGTATATGGCTACTGTGTGGCTACTATATACGGTTAAAACTACCCAACAATACTGACGTATGCGTATGCTGACAACGAGTAGAAAAGGTGAAAATTCCTTCAATCTGTTCTTTACCTTATCCCATCATCTGCCAATCTCAGATGTGTTGCGAGCTCGTTAGGACCTGACGGGCCTCAAGCATGAGTTTGTGTGTAGAATATGGGGTCTATTTGTGTGTGCAAATAACAAAGATTATTTCAGAAAAAGTACGTTTTCAGCGGTGATTATTACACTTATCCAATTGTTCCTACTGACATTTTTCTTTGGAGATAAAAAAAGTTCTGGTTTAACACATATGAGCTAGATACTAACCTCATCAGTTTCTTTTTTTCTCTTCATTTTGTGAATGATGATTTATTCGACCGGGCGGACTGAACGCAGTCTCCTGCCTTCGGGCAACTGACGGCTGTACATCTGTCGGGGAGACTGTGTCGTTATGAATGGTCTTGATACCGACACAAAAGAAATATCTTTTTTCTTTGCACGCATATATAGAGCCCTATTCTACACGCAGATTCAGGCTTGAGTTTCGCAAGTGTAGGCTGGAAAGCAGCAGCAACTTGTATTATCTGATTTCAGTGACGACCAAAATATTCACACTGCATGAGTACGCTATGAGTTTCAAAACAAAAAAACTGATTTAATGAATCTGAGGAGTCTCATAATACAAGTTTGTTGCTTCCACTAGTTTTAGTTATGTACCTTTAAATCTCTTTCATACCGACTCTTTCACACCTTTTCCCGCCTCTCTTTACTGTCATTCTCACCTCTTTCTTTAACATTATATGCGTCTTTCTTGTCATTCTCACCTCTTTCTTTATCGTTACATGCGTCTTTCTTGTCATTGCATGTTATTCAAATCTCCTGAGTTCTTCAACTATGAACTGTTCGGGTGAAACTCTATAAAAGTATAGCAGTTAATATGCACAATAATTCCAGTTCTATTCATCACTCGTAATTGCTAATTAGCTTGTATATACACTTCCTTCAGAGTCCTAAATGACATGCGCATACATGCCCTCTGGAGAAACATGGTCAATAGTGAACATTTCCTCGTCCTCCACATTCAAACTCCGTTTAGTGCCTAAATAAACAGCCTTGACTCCGAATTCCGGCAAATGCACAGTGATCTCTACAGTGTTTAAAGCCAGTGGATCGACTCTGAACACGACGCCCTTAACAGGTTGGCCTTTATTGGACTCGGCAAAGTCCTTTAATGCTTTGTATTTATAGTACCGTGCCTCCTGGTTCTGGAGGTGTTTGATCCAGTACTGCGCCGCGTCGTTATACGCTTCCATGCACTTCAGATCCAGTTTAGTGAACGGGAGTTTCTCGTTGTTCAGGAACGCGTCGAGCTGGGAATGGGTAATGAAATCGTCCATTCTTCTTAACGGGGAGGTGAACCTGCTGGATACTGCGAACCCAGTTCCGGTATGAGGCACAGGCTCAATCGAAGTAAACCCTCTATTAATGAAATCGGTCCATTCGAATCCTAGAAGCCCTTTGTTCTGCTTGTAGTACTGTTCATAGTGTGCTTTCATTGCGTCGTTGGCGAGCGCAATTGACTGGCCGCGGTAGAAAATCGGGATTTTATTCTTTTTGCAGTAAACCGCTACTAAATGGTTAGCAAGAAGCATGAACTCGGTCACAACCACAGTTCCAGGAACCGATTTAGAAACGTCTAAGAACCCATTGGAGTCGTCAGCATAAGTTTTAATTCCAAACGCGCCGTTGTTATACCGCATTTGCAGCAATTCCATAGCGGTTTTCATGAAAATTCCATACTCCGGCACGGTTTCAGCCGAGAATTCAGCTGGTTCCATGGAAACAGTGTTTTTCACAGTAATGTGTTTCACCTCTAAATTGCTCAGCTCCTTGGTTTCCATATTGAAGTCTACAAACAACCCTAGAGCCGGTGCATTGGGTTTAGAAACGTCGAACTGTTCAGTGAAACTACGGGGCAGCATTGGTTTCGACCCTGCGGCAATGAACTCGTCGGTGGGATTACAGTTGGCAGCCTCTTTAGCGAAGTACACACTGCTGGGCATGTGTTTGATCTGGTCTATAACCGTTCTTGGGGTTATAAACGCAGAGGGATTGGCGGTCTGGATCCCTAATCTTACAGTTTGAGCGTCTAAACGTTTAATCGAGATCCCGTCGTCGATTTCCTTGGCATCAGCGCTGTCAATACAGTACACGGGATCCGTAAACGGTTGACGCGATCGGCAAATATCCTTGTTTGCCGTGATTTCCGGCACTTTGGATTTGAAAACCCAGTTATGCCAGTGTGTGTCGTACACACCGCCGAAAGGAAGCTTCAGCACTTCAGCCGCAGACGAAGGGTCCATGTTCTCGACCTCGGGGAACGTCTTTTTCAGCTCCTCAATCGCTCGCGATTGGTACATATGGTACGAGACGTTCTTACGGGCATAGTCAAGAACGAGTTGGTCGCTTGAAACTGTTGAAGGGGCAGTTTCCGTGCTTTTTAGGATGGTTTTATAGTACGATTCCAACGGTTTGGAAACCATGCAAAGGGTGTTAGGCCTCGAACACGAGAGGTCCATGTTATATTTATTGCAAACGCTTTCATGGTCTAAACAAATACGCGCAGCCACGACCTCAATTGGAGAAAACGTGTTCCTTTTGTACAACCGAGCAAGGTAAGTAGAGAACGGAACGATTTCCGAACCGTTCAGTTCCTGAAGCTCGTTGATTGTTCTTGAAACCTGGGGTACCAGCCCATTGGCCCTAGTATAGGCGAGGTCCGTGAGTAATCGTAACGGTTGAGAAACGAGATCATAGACCCATGAACTAACGACTTTCGTGGTGAGGGTATTAAGCCCGTTCCCAGGATCGTTAGAAACCGTTTCAGTGTTCGAATTGTCAGCAATTGGGCCAGCGGCCTCGACTGCGGGGTAGATCGATCCGACTGCTGATGCGTAGAAACTAGACTCGTTCGCTTTTAAAAAATCTGGAGAGACGAGTCTGCTAACGCGCATGAAATTATTGCCTGAAGAAACCTCAATGGCCCTTCCGACCCTGTCTACAACCGTATACATGCCTCTAGGCGAGCTGGGCGTGCTCAGCAGCACCATCGGCTCTAATTGGACAAGAACGATATCTCCAGGCAACAAAAGCCCAGGAACAGACGTGAACGGGGCCGCGGTTTTGAACTCGTATGCTAGTTGCGGTTTCTGGGGGCTTTGCTTCGTATAAACGTCGTGTCTCGTTTCCATGTCCTTGAAAATATCATTAAGCGAGCGCGCCGCGAATCGACGACGCGTGCATGCTGAGAAACGCCGCGCGTTCAGTAGAAGAAAAAGGGCTCTAGACTTAATAGAGAAGCTCATTTTCGGAAGAAAATTTCGGAAGAAAAAAATAATTTTAACTACACTGTTCCCTTTACGACTAGATCAGCTACTACTATTGCGGGGACTTTTTTCCTTCGGCTTTTTTCCTTCGACTTTTTTTCCTTCGGCTTTTTCCGTCGGCTTATTTTCCTTTGATTATTTTCTCTTTCGGATATCTATATACCAAACACAGTTCCTAAGACCAAATTCCTTAATGTATTTTTCGCCAGTGAGAAATTATAATCAAGTCGACGAAACAGCAGTAGCCCTAACTAGCTTTTTTTTTTTTCGTAGGGGTTGAGGGTGGAGGGAAATGGCTCCTTGTGAAAAAGGAAAGATTACTGTTCAGTCATGCAGCAATGTGCTGCATCTCGGAGATGCAGGCAGGGGTTCTCTCGTTTCTTCGATCTCAACCCTAAACAGGACATACACGTACATACCCCAATACATACCCAGATACACACGTACATAGAAACGCAGAGCCCAAACGCGCACACTCGTACGCGCGTACAATGGTTCGTAAACTGTGCCCACCGACGTACATACATACATAGACACGTACGCGCACACGCCCATACAAAGACGTGCAGACGAGCACACACTACATATAAGCGCTAACTCGTTATTTTTGCCAGTTTGTCGATTAGGACGCGGGTGTATTTACAGACATGTCCGTTTCCGCATTAACGGCAGCACAGACAAAACTAATAGATACTACAGAACTAGCAAGAGTTGAAATATCATGGGCACTCCTTAATTAATAAAACACTTGTTCTTATCTTTTTCCTGTGGAAATGAAGGAAAAAATGAAAGACAAGCGAGGCCAATTCAATTAAATTGGTGAATATCGGAACAAAAACCTAGACCCGGCGAGATGACAAAATCAGGCAATCTACCTGCTTTGTTTATGCATATGCGATTATGCAATAATTAGGTTTTAATCTACCGGCCAGGTTGTAATTATTTGCTCAATGTTGGAGGGGAGCTCGTTTTTCATTTATTTAATCAGAAAGAAGTCGCTCTAACTGGCCGGTTTTTTTGTGCGAGCGTTTAAAAAAAGGAAAACAAACCCAATTGACTTTATGTCCACGCAGGTGTATGGGTTATTGTACCGTCGAGATTAGCACATAACCAATTGCCCAGGATACGTTTGCGAGGCATATTCTCCACTGTTCCAAATTTCCGTCGTTTATTATAGTGACTTTTGAATCGCAATAGACTTTGAAAATCATCTGCATTCGTTATTACATTTAATGCCAATGATAAATATCTAGTTTGGCTGATCTGATGGGTAAAATTGTGCAGACACAAATACGGGGTTCCTAAAGGCGGGTGCAGAGGGATCTCAAAGTTACACAGGTCTTAAACATGTCCTAAATCGAGCAGATGTAAACACAGTTTTTTTTTTATCTCTCTAACCTTTTCGTTTTTATATCTCTTTTTTTTTATTCTTATTTCCATTATCAGCGAGATGGATTACTGCCATATTTGCAAATAATACAGTTTAAACCGGTCATGCACACATGCAGTGTTTTTCTCCTATTACCCTTCGCGCACTCGGGTCGCGTGGAACTGGTATTATTCGTTCTATTAAGCCTATGCGTTAGAACCTGCATGCTCCTAGCCCTAGCAAACTACGATCCGCTATAAATAAATGTATAAAAGCTATAGATATATCGGCGCAGCAGTCTCTCGATACATCTGTTTGTAAAAATATAGTTAACACGATTCCAAATATAACAGAATCACGAAATGGTTGGCAGCTTTTTATCGTTCCGTATCAATTTGGCCAAACCAAGCAAGCTCAACATCAGAAACCAGCCGGAGAATGCAACTATAGACAGCTTGCGGAAAAAAAGCAACCAAAACAGTAGCATTTACCCCATATCCAGCGCTGAAAACGCGCCCTCGTTTCTGGTCGACAGATCCGGCAGCTCGAAATTGGGATACCAAGCTCAGTCCACAAGCAGGCAGAAACGGCCAATGCCGGCAAACAGCAAACGCAGACCGGCGAAGATGTTCAAATACACTCAATCGACATCAGCGAACCGCCCCTTCCGCACTGTCCCTCCTCCCAGCGAGACGTTTCTATGGAAAGGGCCCCAATTGGCACTACCCGGCTCGTCTAAACCAAGCAAAGTGCCTGCCAAAGTTATTTCCAACCCTGGCAACCACAGCAAGAGCAGCAGCATGAGCAGCACTAAGGGTCACAGTAAGAGCAACAGCACGAGCAGTCAAGCCAGTCACACTAGTCAAGCCAGTCAAGCCAGTCAAGCCAGCACTACTAGCCAAACGAGTCAGGCCAGTACTACCAGCCAGTCAAGTCAAACAACCCAAACAACCCAAACAGCCCAAACAATCCAGCCGATCCAGCCGATCCAGCCGATCCAGCCGATCCAGTCAAGCCTAACAAACCAAACAAACCAAACGAATCAATCTAAGGGCAACACGATGAAAATCATTACGCCGACCAGTCCCAGTCCCAGCAACTGCCTGACACCTATTAGTGCAACCAGCACTAGCACAAACCTGGCAAACAAAGCCCAGCCTTCAGCTCCGAGTTTGGAAGACAAAGAGAAACCCCAGCAATTGCAACTAGACTCGTCGTTCCATCAAGCACTAGCCCAGCTGCTACAAGCGTACCTCGAGAAGAGCAATGCACCTCCCACTAACCAATTCACCCAGCCCCCATCCCTAGACGCGAACCTCCCTCCAATTGCAGCTGGCGCACCCCCGCCGCCTCTGACTAGAGGCAAAGAGAAGCCGAAACTGAATACAGAACCTATTTGGGACCAAGTCCATACGGCAATGCTTCCCGACAAAGAAACAGAAGCTCTGTTGCGCAGAGTATACCCTATGCGTGCAAACGTTTACCGCTACGCCCACTCGCTATTCGGGAAGTCGTATATCGTGCCCTCTAGCACATGCTCTACCGAGTACAGCGCGCCACACGTGTCTGGACCGATGCAGCCTCACACCGACTACTCACAAACTAGAGGCGAGCACATTGAGTAGATGCAACAAACACATGCAAACTGGAATAACTAGAATAACTAGAACAAACGACTGGAACACAGAGAACTACATAAAGGGCTATAATAAAACAACAAAGTAATAAAGACCATAACCCAGCGTCGCAAAGAGTAGCCAGTACCTATTAAGTGCCTATTAAGTGCCTATTAAGTGCCTATTAAGCACCTATTAAGTGCCTATTAAGCACCTATTAAGCACCTATTAAGTACCTATTTCGTGCCTATTTCGTGCCTATTAAGTACCTATTTCGTGCCTATTTCGTGCCTATTTCGTGCCTATTTCGTGCCTATTTCGTGCCTATTTCGTGCCTATTTCGTGCCTATTTCGTGCCTATCAAGTACCTATCAAGTACCTATCAAGTACCTATTAAGCACCTGTTAAGTACCTACTAAGTACCTATTTACGTGCCTAATTAAGTGCCTAATTAAGTGCCTATTCAATTAGATGGTATTGATGGTGTATGCTCATCACATTTTCATCATTACTCAGCAAGTGTGGAAATAGCCATGTCGTCGAACTCGATCAAACTCCTCTCTGGAAACGCCCACAAGGGCCTGGCAGAGCTCGTTTCAAAGAGTCTGGGTATCCCTCTTTGTAAAGTCGAGATCTACGAAGAGTCCAACGGCGAAATGAGTATCAGTATCGGGGAAAGTGTCCGCGACGAAGACGTCTACATTGTGAGCCAAATCGGCTCCGGCGAGGTCAACGACAGAGTCATGGAACTCCTGATCATGATCAACGCGTGCAGATCTGCCAGTGCACGCCGCATCACTGCAGTAATACCGAACTTCCCGTACGCCCGCCAGGACCGTAAAGACAAGAGCCGCGCCCCGATAACGGCTAAATTAATGGCCAACATGCTGCAAACAGCCGGCTGCGACCACCTGATCACGATGGATCTCCACGCCTCGCAGATCCAGGGCTTCTTCGACGTACCCGTCGACAATCTGTACGCCGAGCCCAGCGTCGTCCAGTTCATTAGAATGAACCTCGACTACAAGAACTGTATCATCGTTTCCCCCGATGTCGGCGGTGCGAAACGCGCTGCCAGTCTTGCTGACCAGCTCGACCTCAATTTCGCCTTGATCCACAAAGAACGCGCTAGAGCGAACGAGATCAGTAAAATGGTGCTCGTAGGTGACGTCAGCGACAAGGTATGCATTATTGTTGACGATATGGCCGATACTTGCGGCACACTGGCCAAGGCCGCAGACACATTGACCTCTAACGGCGCCAAAGAGGTCATTTCTATTGTGACGCACGGTATTCTGTCAGGAAACGCGATCAAAAACATCACTAACAGCAAGCTCTCTTATGTGGCTTGCACAAACACCGTCGACATGGAGGCCAAGCTCAGCACCTGCCACAAACTAAAGCAGCTCGACGTCAGCCCTGTACTGGCTGAAGGGATCCGCCGGCTGCATAATGGTGAGAGTGTTTCGTATTTGTTCGGCCACGTTCCGTAGTCCTTTCTTTTGTACATATATATTTAAGGAACATTCACACGGACTCGGTTAGGTCTAGGGGAGGTCTAGGGTTACACAGCGGCACTGACAGTTAATATTTAAAACTGACATTCAACGCCTTAAACTGCTAAATAAGTAGGTCGACGAATAGGACGAATAGGACGAATAGGACGAATAGGTCACGAATATGATAAGTACAGGCATATAACGAACTACGCAATTACAGTGATAAGGGTAGGAAGTATTCATTATATATAAAACGTCAGACTCAGAGGTCGAATTTTGTGCAGTCGAAGTCAGCAAGCGATTTCAGGACCTCGCCGTTGCCGACGATCTCCTTCAAGTACTGCACGTCGAGGATATCGCTTGCAGCAGGGTGAGGGACCATCACGACGTAGCAACCGGCGTCGCGGCCGCCCATAGCGCCCGGCACGCCGTCTTCGAAAACAATGACTTCTTCAGGCAGGATCTCAGGGAGCCCCTTGGCCTTCTGTTCTTCGTTGATACCTTTGAGCGCCAGGAACCAGATATCAGGACAAGGCTTGCCTCTTCCAGGAGGAATACGCTCGTCATCGCCGGTGACGATATGCTCGCCGAAGAGATCGAACCCGTGTCTTAAATGCGCGGTCTTGGCCTCGTATTTGTCGCGGGTAGAAGAGGTGGCCAGCGCAATCGGGATTTTGTGCTCATGCAGGCGCTCGAGCAAGGGCAAGGCGCCAGGCGTGAACTCTGTGTTCGGCCACATTTTGTCCTGGACGACCGCCGACTCGGCAGTCAGCTCCTCGACAGTCAGCGGGAGCTTCGCCCAGTCAATCAGCAGCTCAGCGGCTTTGGGGCCAGGCCGGCCTTGCAGCTGGATCTTGATCTCCCACGTGAGGAGGGGCTTGTTGTACCGCTTGAGGATAGTGTTAGTGGCTTCTGTGTACATGTCTTCTGTGTTGACTAGCGTGCCGTCCAAATCGAACAGGCACGCCTTGATTCTGGGCATTACGCTCATTGTTACTGTTTCAGCCTAGCTCGTGCTAGTAGTTTAGCTAAACACTCCAGCCTCCATTTAGTCATTCCACAACAGGGGCACAGGGTTGAAAGTGGCCAGGTTTGGGGTTTAAATGACGTCGGCTTTAGTCTCAACGTAGAGGGATCTAAGCAGTGCGGTTTTTGCGTTTCCTCGTATCAAAACGGGGAAACGGCTCTTTGTTTGCAATTATTGTGAGATGGGCATAATGTTTTACGTATTTAAACTGCTTGCTGGCAACTGGAAACCACTTTGGACTGGAGTACACTGGAGTACACTGCATGCTTTGATTGTTATGGTTATATAAGGATATGTATGCATGCATGCATGAATGCACGAATGCACGAAAAGTACTAGGTGCATGTATGGGGGAGAAATGTAATAGGTGTGCGTAGTCAGTATGCACCATGACGCAAAGGATATGCGGGATACCGAACATGGATATGGGTACTTTCTAAACTGATTCAAGTGTAAAAGGTCAGCTCAGTATGAAAAACAGTGGTTTGGGGCAGCGGTATTAATATTCGATTAGCTGTGTGCTGCAGAACAATGTACATTGCAGACATTAATGGCAGGTACTAGGCAGATACTAGGCAGATACTAGGAAGGTACTAGGTAAGGGTAACGGGAATATGGAGAGCGAATAAAAGGCAGAACTACGAGGCTGTAATTGGGCAGAACCGGAAAACAAGTGCATTTAAATCCGCGATATTAATATTTTTAGAGCGGTTAGAGATGATTAGGTGATTACACAGGACGGTGAAGACCAGAATTACAGTAACGCAGGCAGACTTAATAGGGTAGATGACGTGCTCTAAGTTAATACGTTAATACGTTCCAATACGCGAATTGCCTGGATTGATAGATAGGCGGTAGATAGTGAATTGGGAGGCGGTGTTGGCAGATAGTGAATTGGCAGGCGACAATTGGTAGATAACGAATCGATGGATAGTGAATTGATAGACTGGCGGCAGATGTCAGTTGATTGAATGCGGCTAATAGACGGTAGGTAGTAGATGTGGATGTTGAAAATAAACTAGACGGTCGGCGAACTCAATTGTATAAATTTAAGCGTGTAATAAGGTAAATGGCGGATCCCAAAACAAGCTGCATTGGTATTAGCAGAAGCACAGCACAGACGCAAGAGCTGGCGCAGGCGCAGGCACAGGCTACGCAGAGACGCAGGCCAGTAAGTTCGATGGGATAGACCGACATTATATAACTTTACGAATGGATTAAAGGGGTGTGGAGAAAGAAGCACACGTGGCCAGATGGATAGATGCGATAAAAGAGATTAGTACTCGCCATCCGCCTGCATACCGAAATCCTCGTTGATGACCTCGCGGTAGTCGCGCTCCAGCGACGCCAGGTCTTCTCTGGCCTCGGAGAACTCGCCCTCTTCCATGCCTTCGCCGACGTACCAGTGCACGAACGCGCGCTTGTTGAACATCAGGTCGAACTTGTCGTCAATGCGCTCCCACGCCTCGACAATCGACGTCGTGTTGGACAGCATGCACACGGCGCGGCTCACAGGCGCGAGATCGCCGCCAGGAACGTGCTGAGGCGGCTCGTAGCAAATACCGATCTTGAAACCAGTAGGACACCAGTCGACCATCTGCACAGTCTTCTTGGTTTTGATGTTGGCAACAGCCTGCTGCACGTCTTTACTGACGACGTCACCGCGGTAAAGCAGACACGACGCCATGTACTTGCCGTTGCGAGGGTCGCATTTGACCATCTGGCTCTGCGGCTCGATGCACGCGTTCGTGATCTCGGCAACGCTGTTGGTCTCGTGGTGCGCTTTAGTGGCGCTAACGAAGGGGGAGTACGAAACAAGCGGGAAATGGACACGGGGGTAAGGAACCAAATTGGTTTGGAACTCGTTCAAATCGACGTTCAAAGAACCGTCGAAACGAAGGCTAGCAGTGACGCTAGAAACGACCTGGGCAATAAGACGGTTCAGGTTCTGGTAGTGCGGTCTGGCAATATCGAGATTGCGTCTGCACATATCGTAGATCGCCTGGTTGTCGACCATGAACGTGCAGTCGGCGTGCTCCAGCGTCGTGTGCGTGGTCAAAACAGTGTTGTACGGCTCGACGACACTAGTAGAAATCTGCGGCGCGGGGTAGACGGCGAACTCGAGCTTCGCTTTCTTGCCGAAATCCGCAGAAAGCTGTTCGAGCATAAGCGCACCGAAACCGGCACCGGTACCGCCACCGAACGAGTGCGTGAACAGGAATCCTTGCAGCCCGTCAGCGTTCTCAGCACCACGCCGCACTCTGTCCATGACCTCGTCGATCATCTCTTTGCCGACGGTGTAGTGGCCACGCGCGAAGTTGTTCGCAGCGTCTTCTTTGCCACTGATAAGCTGCTCGGGGTGGAACAGGTTCTTGTACTCGCCAGTGCGCACCTGGTCAATGACGTTCGGCTCAAGATCGACGTAGACGGCGCGAGGAACGTACTTGCCCGAACCAGACTCCGAGAAGAAAGTGCTGAAATCCTCTTCCCTGGACGTCTTCTGCTTATTGGGCGACATGGTCCCGTCCGGCAGGATGCCGTGCTCTAGACAGTACAGCTCCCAGCACGAGTTTCCAATCTGACACCCGGCCTGGCCGACATTAAGACTAATAACCTCTCTCATCCGCGATTAGAGCTCTTAGTAGACGTACACGTGGTATTGGGGTGGCTTGTGTGTTTGGTCTTTCTTGTTTAAAAACGGGGGAAAGAGAGGGAGAGGGTTCCTAGCGCCCAATGGTCTTAGGATGTGGGTGTGAAGGGTGCGCGCGCCATTATGTAACAATGGCTTTCGTGGTTGTTTATAGGGCAAGGGCAGGAAAACAACGCGTATATCCGATACCTCATACAGTGTGTGTTGGGTAAAAGAAGGCACTATTAGTCTACACTACGGCAAAAATGACTAGCTGGTCTCTCGAATGCTTACAGGGGTGCTGTATTGTGCCACTTGTTGTAATAAATTATTTAGAAGTCTCGCCATTGGCATGACGTTTATGTGGCCTCTAAACCCACACTATGGTCCTGTTTTACTTTACACCTAACCCACACACAACAAACCAGACAGACCATTACTACTTGTACACACAGTCTTACTGCAGTCTTACACCCGTCTTACATTACAGATAATGGTAGGATTAGGGGTGTGGATCACGCGTGTACCTACATCAATCAATTCAGAATTTAGTTAAACCTGTCGAAAACAACATATCATTTAGTGGACACCTGTTGTACATAAATTGCAGCACAATCACGTAGAACGCATGTAGAACGCATGTAGAGCGCACCTGGTATGCATATTATATTGTCCAGTTTCTAAATAATTGCGCAATTATTTGCTGCGCGTTTCGATGGATTGACGTTTCGAGGGGCTGTTTCTATGGTTAATCGCGCAATTTGGAAATCGCATATGCTAGACACCGCTGCCCGTTACTTATAATACGTTGCACTTGCCAGATATACACAAACACTCATCGGATTGTTCAAACATTACACGTTCGCCGGATTACATATCCTCACGGCACTCCTTACACATACACATACACGTAACACTCCTTACACACGTTACACCCATTACACATGCGTCCACATGCACACATGCACACATGCACACACCACACATGCATACGCGCGTATAGGTCATTTGTTTACATTGCAACTATAAACTGCAAGTATGTATCTCACCGTATGTAACGAATTCGGCGAGCCTACACAACTGAAAATATACGCTAGAAGAGTCCACCCTTTATTCAGGTGCCACCAGGAGACGCACATAACGCGCATAGAGTCAATTGGCAGCCTAAACCGGGACTGGACAGAGGTTACAGTGAACGGCCGAAAAGCGTACACGATAACGCGGGTTAAAGGGTGTAAATATACTTGGACAATTGAAAGCCATGCAGACGCGAGCACTATGCAATTAACTGTGTCCTTTTTCGACTGTCATATCACCAGGAAATACAGCCCTACACCTAGCATCCCCGCAATTAGAAGCCGAAAGACGTTGAAGGCAGTAAGGTACGGGTTGCAAAACGGGTGTTTGGAATGGAGCATTCCCAGCGACGCTAGTCACCAGAAACTGGCACTAAAAAGCTGTCATTACAGCAATTGCATTTATGTGGTTAAAAACGGGGTAATAGAGGTCCCGCCAATGGCGGAAATCACCAGGACGCCTGATAGGTACAAGTACACTTCGGACCTCAAATTCAGCATGGACTGGCACCGCAGACGCGACATGCCGGAACTCGATACTTTGTGGCTTATATCAATTGCTTTTGCCAGCGTGTGGGACCAGCGGCCGTTTGCGGAACGAGTGAGAGCATACATTCCGTATAAACTGAAATGGGCCGTAGAATGCGAGGCCGAGTGTATCTCCCCGTACATCAGCTGGAAACGATGGAAGGGGTGGAAACGGTGTCATTCTAAGTTCTGTAAAAACGAAGACAGCGCTGTGTTCCAAAACTATACCTAAAAACAAGCGCGATAGAGAAGCTAAAGAGAAGACGCGCGTTTCGGTTCACGGGGTCATAGACATGTGTTCATAGACGCGTTCACGTTGTCTATGATCGAGGCGTACATCTGGTTATCGTATTCAAGCACGGTTTTCGTGTGCGGAGGCATGTTGTACTTCCTATAGTCTTTTGTCTCGTACCGCGACTGCTCGACGTGCACGATTGTTTGTAAACACCGCCGTTCCAAGCCATTGGTCTCGGCCGCTGCCCGGAACAGCTGCAGCGTGTTCTTGATCCGGTCTTCGTCTGGCCTTTTTACACAGTTTTCAAACCGCGCACGCAGGATATGCTGGAAAATACGTTTGATGTGCCCGTTCGGCATAGCCTGTTTTCCGTAAACCAGGAAACGTTTATACAGAGACGCTGCGGTTGCACCCATGTTTCACAACACAGGCCTGGCAGTAATGATTGGAAAACCGGTATGAAACACCCTTAACCACTGGAGCGAAAACACTTTTTAACAATAACTGTGCATAAATAGACATACACAGACAAACACACACATACATAGACATACATAGACACAACTAACATAAATAGACATACTGCTACAAAATAGTACATTGAGCGCTAGGCATGCAGTTCACATATTATCAACACACTACATTCACGCCAATACACTTACACGCCAATCTCATAACGCACGTGAATAGACGCTACCTGATGACTAGATTGGGACCACATAGGACCACAGAGGACATGGAATGCATGAATTATATTGGGACCACTAAATGATAATTAGGTGAGGACAATTAGGTGAAAACAATTAAGAAATCACCTGTCTTAAATTGACTACCGAAATCAATATTCTGACCAAACGATATTATATAACGCAAACGGGGGGCGAAAATAGTGGCAATATATCGAGATTCCGGTTTCAGAACTAGAATAAAAAAAGGGATAGATTATCAAATGATGCTGGAAGCTAAATCATATTTACACATTTAGTTAATAAAAGCGTCAGGGAAGGTCTTGAGCTTCTCCTCGATAGGACCGTGACGGTTCAAGAACTTAACATAGGCACCATCATCGATGATCTCACCGGCCTGGGCCTTCTTGACGTAGTCCTCGCGATTAAGGGGAGTGAAACCCCACTTCTTCGAGATGATGATCTTCTGCTGACCCGGGAACTTGTAACGGGAACGGCGGAGGGCCTCGACGACGACAGCTTTGTTAGAGTCCTTGGTACGGACGGAGATGATAACCTGGCCAATGTTGACACGAGCGGCAAGACCGGCAGGCTTACCCCAGGCACCACGCATACCCTGTTGCAGACGATCGGCACCGGCGCACGACAACATTTTGTTAATACGAAGGACGTGGAACGGGTGAACACGGATACGCATGTGGAAGGACTCACGGCCGCTCATCTTGGTGATGTATTTGTTGGCAGTGATACGGGCAGCCTCAAGAGCCTCACTGGTAAGCTGTTCGTACTCGTTAGAAACGAGGTGAACACAGAGAGGGAACTCAGGAACAGAGGCACGCTTACGACCGAGATCGTAAGAGCGGATCTTGGCGTCCGGGACGGCACGGTTGTACCGACTCTTGGGGAACGGCTTGTTCTTACAGTAACGGTAACAGCGAGCGGGACGACGAGCCATTTCTGCTAATACCTCAAGCTTTCGCTGTAATTGAAAGAATGTTGATAGTTCTCTTGAGCGACCACTGATGACAGTCACGTGTGGTAAGTTTCGCCCCCAGCTGCGCAACCCGGCTAATTTGTCATGATTGGTAATGACCGCCCTAGGCCCGTTGATGATGCATCTCTAGTTATATCTGAGTAATATATAGCCGCGGCAAAGCTTACCCGTATCATCTAAATGAACGACATGCTATGTCCGGAGGTAGCCTCAATCGAAATGATCTTTTCCAAAACTGAAGAACAATTTCAATAGTTCCAGAAAAAGAACCCCTAATTGGTCAAAAGGAACGGACACCCTTTCGAGGAACTCGAATGGCATGCCCTTGACTTCGACGGGTCCTTCGACGGGTATACTTAGTACTAATCTACTTATTTAATACGTACTGTTACAATTACACTCAATGGATCGTTTCATTCAACAATGGTTTTGTGGCCCCGATGACACTGCTGCAAGCTATACTACGAAACCGCTACGTCAAGTTATAAGGGTATCGAGTTGAGGATCTACTACAACCACTTTGAGGCAAGGGTAATCATACAGGCACTGGCTAGCCTTTAAGTAACCATACAATACGAAGACAATCACTGTCGCTATTCCCTGAACGTTCGTATTATATAGGTTGGAATTTCACGTTTTTTTTTTGTCTCAATGCCTAGCTTCTAATTCATATACATCTGGCTACGTAGTTACAGCCTCGTTACACAATATCTGAGTTGATTTTGTCACTTACATGTAACTGTCCATAATGTCACGTAGCTGTCCACATGCCTAGGAATAAGTACTGGATCCTCGAATCGCTGTCACATATATCTAGATACATAATTGAATGGACACCTGATGTACCATTAGTGAGTATAAGCACTATATCCGACATATCCTCTACATACCGGTGTAAACACGTACATGAAGATTACACGGTAACCCAGGAGGTGTGCAGATACAATTTAAACATATTCTTGCAATTTTACGCATTAGTATGGATTCCTGCAATAAATTAAACAAATATCAAAGGATAAATGCCCCGAAACTGCAGATTACCCGTGTCCAGTTTATACATTTGCCAAGGGGGGGGTTGTGAGTTACTTGTTCCAAGATTTCCTGACATAATATATTCAGTCTCAAGTACGCGGCGGCAGCTCTGTTGTCCAAAAAATCTTCAAGTCGACAAGACGCTATTTTTGCTTTAATAGTTGCATTATCTCTATACGAAACAACTGCATAAATAAATTGGCCCCTTTGGCCTTTTTGGCCTTTTTAATATCGTCTCTTTTCCAATATAATCTGATTTCATTGACCAATGACATAGCCAGAAGCGCTTACTCATGTAACCAAACAGTGAATTTTCTTTTTATGATGACTGTATGTTTGGAGTCGTCCTATTGGTCGGATCTATTATTCTCGAAACAATGAAAGGAGAGGCGGAAGGGATATTTCAATCAACGAATGTATTCATATACGTCCAATTAGTCTATTCATGCTAAAAAATCCAACTCCCATATTTGCGCGTAAAAGTGTTCTTCTGACCACTGCTCGCTATATCCCGCTATATAGTGCTTATGTAGCCAGGCGCCAATGGATGTGCAGCCACTGTGCTAATTTCCTGGAAACGACAGATTTTCGACCAATCTTCTCCGCAGCTTATCGTTTCACGGCAATTAATTTGTTTGGACCTATTGTTCTTGTAAATTTCAGTCTTATTATCTCTTTCCTGCGATTTCGGCACTTCTTCGCGTCAAGCTATTGTTTCGCGTGTTTTTAGAAGCTGCGCACTGGTTGTACTGCGCTATACGTATAGTTTCACGCTGTATCAGGGCATAATATAATTAAATTTATTAAATGCATTCAATACATTAAATTCTTAACACTACTTCATAGAACTTCTAGACAAATACATACTGCGTTACATCCGTTAAATACTTCATGTCATACTAGTAACCCTATAACCTACCCTAACTAACTAAACTGAATTAAATAAAACCTGCCACAAATCGGTTCGAAAAGAGACTTACTCGATTAATTGCGTATCTACCAACTGATTTGAGCCGCTAGTTTCTTGCGGAGGTGCCGGACAGTTCTGACTCCATGCAAGTCATTCCATCTGTTCTCGGCCTGCATGGCTTCACTGATATGCGAGTTCCCGCGCTTCTGCACGATCTCGGCTGCTGAGTTGAACCTATCTAAAGCGTCCATCAGCTGTGCAGACTCGTCCAAGCTGCGTTCAGAGTCAATTCGCAGAGCCAAAACCACAATTAGAGGGTAGAATTCGACCAATGCCGTTGTTTTCGCACTAATAAGCGCTTTTACGCTTGTCCTTGCCGCGTCCGCGTCGCCGTTCTGGAGCTGGAAAATAAGAGCACAAAGAGCACCCACAGGCGCCAGAACAGGTTCCAAGCCTTTTAATCTAGCCATTGAGTCCTTTGAAGGCTGTTGCGATATGACTTCCCATGTGTTTTTGCTGAACGCGTGCTCGATATTAGGCGAAACCAGCAAAAGCCTGAACATATCCACGGCAATTGAGTAGACTTTATTCATTTCATGCGACCTGAGGGCGAACCGTAAAGCGTTGACGTAGTCGCGCGCATGCAGGAAATGCTGCGACGCTGTAGCGCTCAATTCAGCATCGAGTTTCGAGAGTCCCAGTTTCCTAGCAGTTTCTAATGCCGGTTCTGAGAACGCAGGGTACTTAGTAACAATCTGAGGCAACGATTTCTCGGCAAGCTCGCGAGAAGCCGGGCTGTTCAAATTGACCATGAATTTGAAAGCGAACAAAAAGAGCCGCTGGTCGGTCAGAAGTGTTTGGATATAATTAAGCGCTAATGTCTCGCGCGTTTTAAGGTACTCCGGGCTCTGTGCGTACTCGTAAAGCACATTCATCTCCGCCAAAAACTCAGTAGTCACTAATGCACACGTCTCGTCGAGCTCGTTCAAAGCAGCAATTGCGACAAAAACGCGGTTTTCCAGAAACGCGCGGCATGCCGTGTTCCATTCGCATGAATTGCCGGTGCTGGTGTCTAGCCTGCCAGTGTTCTTGACTAGTTCGTAGTGTGCAGGAATCGCCGACGGCGCGGGGTCGTTGAAGAGCCCAAGAGCAGACACCCCGAACACCCAATTAGCCGCTGCTTGGGCGATATAGTCCGGGTCGCCAGTACAAAGCTTGAACATCTTTATAAGCTCGCGCTGGATCTGTTTGCTCTCGCTGTCCAGCGTAGAAAGGTCAATTCTAACAACGGTTTCTTGTAAACCAAGCACTAACCTTCTCCATGCCATGAAATCCTTTTCGTCGTCGCTAGTATCCGGGTAGCTCTGTAGAAGCTCTTTAAGGGCTTTAATGTACACATATAACGGCGACTCTGTGCCCTTCTCGACTTCCAGCAGCATCTGGCTCGCATCGCTCAGTTTTCCAATGCATGTTAGCGTGAAAATCAAGGCCCATTCGCTGTCAGCCGTTACAGATTCGGCAACACCGCTGGACAACACATCGCGGCCCAGATTCGTGCTCTCGACCCAATCCAGCAGCGCAGCGCATTGGTACGCGCGTTGCGAAGGTGGAATAAAGCATGCGCGCACGAGTTTCAGCACGGCGAGCGCGGAGGAAAGCTGGTCGAACCGCAGCTCGTTCGCGGTGTCGGCGCACGCCAAATTGACACGGTCCACAAAGAGCATGTAGTACTTCTCGGGCATCCGCTGCACTATAAACAGCGGATGGCTCCTGTCGTTGTGGAAATCGAGCATGAGCTTCTGCGCATCGCGGATTAACGCGTATGTAGCTTCGTCCATCTCCTGATTATGTCATTTATTCTCAGTGCCTATAAACACAACAACCCACTAACCCACTAACACACAAACCCACTGACATGTATCAATACATGCGTCACCACCATAACTACATGCATCATTACATGCATCATTACATGCATCATTACATGAGACGCATCTACACTCCATGAATTCATGCCAATACAGACCAGCCCTGTTGAATCAACATAGTCTATAACAATAATCCGTGCATGTAGCAGAGATACACATTATTCAAATGATTTATACTATGTACCCACTCAATGTATACGGCGCTCATTGGCGACTAGATAACCATGTGCACCATGTAGATAACCATGCGGACCGGTCGGACCAAGTGGACCAGGTGGACCATAAGGGTATATAGGTAAACACAGCATACCGTCAGATTTGTGTGACGTGCCTAATCATTGGATTTGTGGCAGCTAAGTCCGTGCAATTATGCTACATGATACGCCTATCTATCAGCCAATGAGACGAAGTCGTGCTTACGAATCGGGTATCTGTCGCGGTTGTAGGAGACTAAATAGAAACCAGAGCAGCTCGATATCTAAAGGTCCCCTAAGCTTTTCCCACATGATGAAATCCGTGCGTCCATCGGCATTGGTCCGTGCCAGCCTCGGTGCCAGCCCGATGTCTTCTAAACTCGTTGCTACACGCCTGATTGGCGCTAATGCTCACACCCGTCGCTTTATCTCTAACCAAACACCCAAAGAGACCGCCGACCGTCTTATTGCTAAGATTCCTGGTAACTCTGTTCTGAGCAAGTCCGGGTTCATTGCTACCGGTCTTGGTGCTGCCACATTCATCTTCGGCAACTCCCTCTACGTGTTCAACGCCGAGACCGTTCTTCTCGGTGTGTTCAGCGCCTTCATCTACGTCGCTTCTAAGACGGTTGCTCCTCTGTATAAGGACTGGGCCGAAGGGCACGTCAACCATATCGCCAAGACGCTTAACAACGCTCGTGCCGAGCATGTCGAGGCCGTCAAGTCGCGGGTGACCGAGGTCGAGAAACACTCAATTGTAGTGCCTGTTACGAAATCGCTGTTCGGTCTTTCTAAGGAGACCGTCCAGCTCGAAGCCGATGCTTTCAAGCGCAGCCAGGAGGTCGAGTTAGTCGCTAAAGCCAAGGCCGTTCTGGACTCGTGGGTCCGCTACGAGGCCAGCGTTCGTCAGCGTGAGCAGTCTGAGCTCGCGAAAACCGTTATTGCTGACGTTTCTGCTTCTTTAAACGACCGTGCCGTCCAGGACAAGATCCTTGCACAGGCTGTTGCTGAAACGGAGAAGGTTTTCAGAAAGGCATGAATAGATAGACGTGGCAAATAGCATTTATTTTGTGACATAATTGCACTGCAATGTTAGATTTTATAAATAAATCATTACACTACACTACATATACACAATCAACTTGATCTAAACCATCTAAACCATCTAAACCATATAGAGCATATAGAGCATATAGAGCATGTAAACCGTATACACACTTAGTAAGTGATATTGCTGGCTTAGGTTGACTGATCTTACTCAATTGGCTTGATCTCAATTCAATATATTACTACCTGCTTGCCAAATATTTCAATGATGGTCGTTAAACCCTAGCCTAACCCTAGCCTTGTTTTGTGAATCCAATTAAAATGAGTTCTATTAACTACAGAAATACAGAATTGAAACCAATTCAGTGGTTTGACTTGGTTCAATTGATTCGATAGCATGAGCATGCCAGTGCCTTCGATTACGTACGTATCTCTCGAATCAATTCGTCAATCAATTCGTCAATCAATTCGTCAATCGTCAATCAACAAATAGTTAACTACTTGCTACTTGCTATTCGCTAGTATAATTGGGAACGCGGAAACAGCAAATCGAGCAAGTTGCGTTTAAACCCCTTGTCGTAGATATTCACGACCTGCTCCTTAGAAACAACCGGCTCTAGAACCAGCTCGTTTTCTTCTACTAAACGCTGTTCGTCTATACTGAGGCTGCGGTTGAATTGCCCGTTCAGTTTCTTTAATAACAGAATTGAGGTCCCGGGGTATGTATACAAAAACTGTTCCGGCAGAAGGTCCAGAATATCCGTCCATTTATCCGCCTCGTTAGTCGTCACGCCAGCGTAGACGTACCAAAGGTGGAAACAGAAAAACGCCAGCACCAAAGGAGCCAGCACAATACACAAAATCAGCAAACACGCTGCCGCTCGCTGAGGTTCGCCCATATTGATCAGGTAGGTGAACCGTTTAATGTAATTCACTTTCTGGCTCCAGGCAATTGCCAGGCTTTCGCGCATTGGGAAGTATAGGCAGACAAAGCCGTACGCGAAAATATAGAAATTGCTGAACAGGAACAGGAGAAAGAGTCTGTAGTTGTTCAAGCCTACACAGTTGTTCACCCAGATACAGTGGTGGTCCTGCATAGCAACACACTTATTGCACACGCTGCAGTGCTTCGACCGCGCCGGTTTCGAGAATTTACACGTCCTGCACTCGGTCTGCGGCATGTACAGCACGCGGTCATAGGGGAACCTCTGGATCATGTCATGGCAGTTCAGTTTAGAAACTGTTCCGGGGTCTGACGTGTACAGCAAGTAAAAGGCAATAAACGGGAACAAATAATTCGCTCTTAGAAAGTTCTGGTAGCGTAAACTGAACTGGCTGAACGGACGCATGAATTTCGCGTCGTAAAGGTACAGAAAGAAAGCCATTGCGGCGCAGTAACCGGCAGGAACGACATTAGCACCAACGGATCTTGCTAGTTTAGAAACAATGGCATTCTTGGTGAACAAAAAGGTAAACGCAGCGAGAATAACACCGGCAACTAACAGGTAGACCAGCATCTCATCGTAGTTAGTAGCCCTATTAGGTCAGCTCTACACCTTAACAGTTAAGCGGTCAGCTATTAGCTGCTAGACAAGGCGGCCAGACAAGGCGGCCACGCTATTCGGCTAGGAATGGCGGCTAGGCAATATGAGGCAAGGGTAATTGGGACATTGACAGTACAGTGTGCTCAATACTTTTCCAGTATACCGTCACGTGATATTGATGTCCATGGGTCTAGGGTTCCTCCAAATTTGAAATTCGAAATTGAAATTTGAAATTGGCAATTGACTAGAGTAGAGTAGGGTAGTAGGGTAGTAGGGTAGTAGGGTTGAAGTATGGTGTGGAAAATTGCATAATACATTACGAATCTTTCATTTCGCGGCATTCTACTCTATACTGTTATTGGTTGGGATTACTCACGTGACAATGCGACTCGTATCAACTTTTTCTTTCACTCTTTCCAAACTCTCCATCCATCAACAATGTCCCAGCCTCAGGTTACTGTTTACAAAGGCGCCGAGTCCACCGGTGCTGCCGCCCTCCCTGCGATCTTCGCCACCCCTATCCGTTTGGATATCGTACACGCTGTTTTCGTTGCTTTGAACAAGAACAAGCGTCAGGCTTACGCCGTTGCTTCCAACGCCGGTGAGCAGACCTCTGCTGAGTCCTGGGGTACTGGTCGTGCTGTTGCCCGTATCCCCCGTGTCGGTGGTTCCGGTACCTTCGCTTCCGGCCAGGCTGCCTTCGGTAACATGTGCCGTTCCGGTCGTATGTTCGCTCCTACCAAGACCTGGCGCAAGTGGCATGTCAAGGTGAACCAGAACCAGAGACGCTACGCTACTGCTGCTGCCGTCGCTGCTTCCGGTGTCGCTCCCCTTGTTCTTGCCCGTGGCCACAAGGTCGAGAAGATCCCCCAGGTTCCCCTCGTCGTTTCTAACGAGTTCGAGTCCATCACCAAGACCAAGGAGGCTGTCGCCCTTCTCAAGTCTGTCGGTGCCTACGAGGATGTCCTCAGAGTCGAGGCCAGCCGCACCCTCCGTGCCGGTAAGGGTAAGTACCGTGGCCGCCGTTTCGTGCAGCGCCGTGGACCCCTTGTCATCTACAAGACCAACTCCGGTATTGTCGAGGCTTTCCGCAACGTCCCTGGTGTCGAGCTCTGCAACGTCGAGGCTCTTAACCTCCTCCAGCTTGCCCCCGGTTCTCACCTTGGCCGCTTCGTCATCTGGACTGAGGCTGCTTTCACTGCTCTTGACGACATCTGGAGCGGTGCTGGCAAGAAGGGCTACGAGCTCCCCAAGAACATCTTGAGCAACTCTGACATCACTGGTATCATCAACTCCAGCGAGATCCAGTCTGTTCTCCGTGCCAAGGGCGACGCTAGAACCTCTCGTGTCAACCCCCAGAAGCGCAACCCTCTTAAGAACCGTGCTGTCCTTGCCCGTCTTAACCCTTACTCTACTGCTTTCGCTGAGAAGAAGCTCGGCTCCCAGAAGGCTGAGGAGAAGAAGGGCAAGAGTCCTAAGGCTTTCAAGCAGCTTCTTAAGTCTGAGTAATCAGTTTCTTATACGCCAATATTTATAGCCATAATTCTAGCCGTTTTCTAGCACTCTAGATTTCTCTGTAAGTATTTCTGTAAGTATTTCTGTGCAGATCCTTAATGGTGTCGATGCACGGCAGTAAGGCATGATCGCGTTCGTCAGTGTAGTCGATGTGATATGTGAGATATTTGCGATACATTTGCGAGATATTTAGAGGCATTCGGTGTAATTGTGGCATTTGGGGCATTTGTAATTGTGTGGATTAATTGTGGATTAATTGTGGATTAAGGATAGCTGAATTGGGTATGCGGTGTTTAAAGTAAAGACTCTTCGTTCATAAGCGCGATGTCGGAATCGAAAGCCGGTTTAGACATAGCTTGGTTGCTCAGCACGAGCAGATCGGCGGCACGCGTTTCCAGAATTTGTTGAACGCGTTTCGGCAAATTCTTTTCGAACATGTCGAAAACGTGTTCGACGTCTAGAATCGTTTTGACGTTGCCCTTCTCGACCTCGATTTTCCAAAGGTCGTGGAACTGCTGCATAAGCTCTTTATGCACGATACTCAGGGCATGGAAGGTGGTATACGGGTACCCCTCTAATTGAACCGCCAGAATCGGGTGGTTCTCAAAAACGGTTGTCATGTTCATAGTGACTCGAATTGAGGCTAGCGCCAATGGGTAGCACGGGCCAGTATAGTCGGAAGCGCTCTTGCTCTCGTTCAAGAGTTTATGAAAAAGGATCTGGTCTTGGCTCAGTAAGCGCATCATCTGCAGACCCAAGAAGCCGGTTCCTCTGAAATCGCGCCACGGCTCGTCGGTTTGGAATCCCAGCTCTTTGTAGGTGCTAGCAATCGGAGACGCGCGTTCTAGCAGATCCAGGGTAGGCCGTTCCTCCTCGGTATACGTTTTGTTTGTGAAGTGCACAATGAATTGGTTGACGTTTTCATGCACCGAAGAAGGCAGGCTCGTCCACCATACTTTCTGTACGAGTTTGTCGTAGAAGGAGCTGGGGTAGGTCCCGTGCATGAGTTTGTACATAACACTCGACAACGAGTACAAACGCTCTAGAATTTGCTCTTTGAACCGAGAAGCCGAGAGTCGCGCGTCAAGGCCGTCATGAGCTAGACGTTCCGGCACTCCGGGAAGGGCAGTGAGTCCTACAGTTGCCACAGCAGCAGCTAGACTAATAGCTGGAAACATCAGCATGCTAAGTCATCATGCGTCCAGCGCCCTCATTCTGCGATATTAGTACCGTTATTAGGCACCGTAGCGATATTTATGGCAAACTGCGAAAGGTATCACATTTGGACGTCGTATTGTCACTGTATGGTCAGTGTATGGTCATTGTGTAAATTGTAAAAGTCTATGTAAAATCACTGTAAAATCATTATAAAAAGTAAAATTATCATTGTGAATCATTGTAAATCATTGTAAATCATTGCGAATCATTGTAAATCATGGTAAATCATGGTAAATCATTACATTTACGTTGCATGTACGCTATACGGATTATTGCATTTTATCATGACGCACACTGCGTACAAACAGCTATCCAGTAGTAGGGTGGGTCATGTAAGCTATGCACACTAATTAGAGTGTCTACTGAAAGCGTAATTACTCATTAGACTCGTGAAACTTGTAGGGTACTTAATAACCAAGCATACTGGCTAACAACCCAATAAGTAGATAACCAGCTAACCAAACCAGCAACCAACAAATTCACAACGTTCACCTAACCAACAAGTATCCAGCCAATCTCAGTTTAGTATACTGACCTCCATAAAAGCATGTCCAGTTGGTTTATATTCCACTGTAGTGGACGGCCCTAACCCACACGTGACACATTAGGCCGAAAAAGTTAAGATGATCTTTCTGCACCCCCCCCGGTTCAGGATTATTAGACACCTTTCTGCATTCCACCGGCGATTGATGACGACTTCTATTGACCAGGTGAGCGAGAGGCTCAACAAGCTCGGTTTGACCGACTTCCAACCGAAGGAAACGGCGAACATCGCGCAGAACCCGCTCGATGTTTTCCGGTCCTACGTCTGCGCTGAACTGCACAAGATCAGCGGTATCGAGACCAAGATTATCTACCCCGCTTTAGAGATCCCTCCTGAGAACAAAAACGGCGACATGATCGTCCCTATTCCCCGTCTCAGAGTCAAGACCAAGGAACACGAGGCTCTGGCCAAAGAATGGGCCGAGGCGTTCCCCTGTGGCGAGAAAAGCCCGCTTATTGAGAGCGCGTCGGCGTTCGGGAAATTCCTGCGTTTCAATTTCAAGCCCGAGGTTCTCAGAAAGCTCGTTATTCCTCAGGTCGTGAAGGACGACACGGCATACGGTGAAGGCAAAGCCGCTGCTGGCGAGAAGGTCATTGTCGAGTTCTCTAGTCCTAACATCGCGAAACCGTTCCATGCAGGCCACCTTCGTAGCACGATCATCGGCGGCTACCTCGCTAACCTCAACGAGAAGCAGGGCGCTAAAGTCACGCGTATTAACTACCTCGGCGACTGGGGCAAGCAGTTCGGGCTTCTGGCTGTCGGGTACTTCAGATTCGGCGATGCCGAGAAGCTGAAGGCCGATCCTATCAACCACATGTTCGAGATCTACGTCCGCATTAACAAGGAGAAGGAAGCCGAGGCGGCTGCCGACCCTGAGGGATTCAGCGAGACTGATCAGGAGGCACGTGACTACTTCAGACGTATGGAGAACCAGGACCCTGAAGCGTTGAAGTTATGGGCTACTCTTCGTGACTTGAGTATCACTAAGTACAAGGAGACGTATAAACGCCTTAACATCGAGTACGACGACTACTCCGGCGAGTCGCAGGTCACTCTTAAGCAGATGCACGATGCCATCGACAACTTGATCGAGAAGGGCGTCACCCTGGAGGACAGAGGCGCGTTATTAGTGCCTTTACAGTCTTACTCTAAAAAGCTCGGTAAATGCCTGATTAGGAAATCCGACGGTACTACCTTGTACTTGACACGTGACTTAGCCGAGGCCAAGAAGCGTCACGATAATTACCACTTCGACAGGATGGTTTACGTTGCCGCTGCCCAGCAAGACCTGCATTTCCAGCAGTTCTTTAAACTGCTTGAGATCATGGGCAACGAGTGGGCTAACAAGTTGCAGCACATCAACTTCGGTATGGTCCAGGGTATGAGCACCCGTAAGGGCACTGTCGTCTTTTTGGACACTATTTTGGAGGAGACCAAGGACTCCATGCACGAGGTCATGCGCAAGAACCCTGAGAAGTACGCCCAGATCCAGGACCCTGAGCGGATTGCCGATCTGGTCGGTCTGAGTGCCGTCATGGTGCAGGACATGCAGTCTAAACGTATTAACGACTACTCTTTCGACTGGAAGCGTATGCTCTCGTTCGAGGGCGACACCGGACCGTACCTCCAGTACGCGCACTCGCGTCTCTGCTCTATGGAGCGCAACTCCCCTTTCACCAAGGAGGACTACTCCAAGGACGTCGACTTCAGTTTGCTGACTGAACCCATTGCCCAGCAATTGACCCGTGTCCTTGCTCAGTACCCCGAGACTCTTCTCATGTCCTTCAAGAACTCGGAACCTAGTACTGTCATTACCTACCTCTTCCGTCTTAGTCATACCGTTTCTTCGTGCTATGACATCCTCTGGGTTAGGAACCAGGAACCCGAGCTCGCTAAAGCACGCATGGCTCTTTACGGCGCTGCCCGCATTGTTCTGCGCAACGGTCTTACTCTCTTGGGTATCACCCCTGTCGAGAGAATGTAAGGTACACTAGCAGTAAACATGTATATATAAGTGTACAATTACACCATTGCCAATCACAATTACCACTTACCACTTACCACTTACCACTTAACAATTACCACTTACTTACCACCTACCAGTTACCAGTTACCAGTTACAAACCGCTATTAGGTAGAGGTATAGGTATAGATTATGATATGGATATATGCGTGCAACCTTTCATGCAGGACGCGAAAGCGCGCCTCGGGAAATGAAGTCGTTGATCACTTTCATTTTGTCAGACCGGGCATTAAGCGTTTCGAAAAACAGTTCTTCTTTAACGCTCTCCTCTTCTTGCTGTTGTTTCAGCAGCTCTAAAGCGTCGATTTCCGGCAAGCATTTCGGACACTCTTTGCTGCTGGGGTGTGTACAGTTTCGATGGTACGAATGCTGGCAGGCGTAGTGCACTAGAGGCGGTTCGAGCGGCGCGTTACAAGCCGTGCAAACCCCGGATCGGAAAACAAGGCTTTGTTCCTGTTTAGAGATACTCTGTTCGTTCTTCTCGATCTCGGATTTATAGCTTTCAGCAAGTTTCGTGTGTCTTTGCTGCGATTCCGAGACGCTGCTAAGAAGCTCTAGAATGAATGGTTTCACGTCTTTGATCTGGAGTCGGTTTGAAGCACTGAGTTCGGTTAGAATCTCGGCTGCTGTCATTCCGTTGGCCATGCATTTATGCAGCAAATCAAGCAACTTGTTCTTTTCAAGCAAAAACTCTAGAGCCCCGTCGTTGGATGTAAACAAACGCACGCCTTGGTGACACAAATCCAGCAGCGATTGAGGACTAGGGGGTTCAACTGCAGTTGTGGAACCAGTGTTTGAACCAGTGCTGGAACCAGTGCTGGAACCAGTGCTGGAACTGTCAAGGCTCGTGAGCAGGAAGTCTAAAGCCTCGTCGTACTGCCCCGCTTCAACGCTCTTGCGCAGAACAACTGCATGAGAAAGACCGAGCGATACTTGGCGTTTACAGTCCAGCCTGAAATTATTGATCTGAGACGCGATTTGGATCTGTGTAGCGTCCAGAAACTTGGCATGGGTTTCTACAAGCTTGGCTGCACGGTCGGTAGCGTTAATACTGAGGTAGGTTTCATAGAGTGTAGACGCGATATCTCTCACGTCCTTTTCCGGAGGATGGAATTTCGGCGCTGCCTCTAAACACGCCTCCAAAAAGACGACAAACTCGTTATTGTGGTTTATAAACGACGGGAAAATAAGCCGCGGTTTAGGAGGAAGGTACTCTGCCGGGTCCGACTCGTCGTTCACAAGAACATTAGCGCTCACAATGCTGTTGCCGGAGTATACACCCGACTGTAGGACTTCGAGGTACTCCTTGTAGCTGTTGATTAGTTTGAACCGGTTATCGTCAGTATTGGCGTCGTCGTTTATATTTTCAGGTTCGTGAGTATGCGGATCTTCAGTGCCGCTGCTTTGCAAACAACTAGCGAGCAGCGGGTTCTGTTTCGTGTTGTCGAAGTTGACTCGCTGCTTGAATTTACAAGTAAACAGCGTTATAAGAAGCCCTGTGGTTTCAAGAGGAAGCCGTTCTAGTAACGCCCGCGCGTTTTGAATAAGCACACGCACTGCCTCGGGCGCTCTAACGGTTTGGATATACTCTAGAGTACCTCTGACGTCATGCAATTGCCGTAACCGGATCTGCACGGCCAGATCAGGGTCAGGGATTTCCTCGGCTAAAAACGCAGCTAAGCGAGCATACTGTTTGTCGTGTGTTTCCATTAAAACGTCAATGGCTTGCTCGAAGTCGAACCCGGAAATCTTGATCGCATTAGGAAGGAACTCTGCCAGTTCTTGTGTTTTGTACAGTTTCGCCATACAAACGATCTGGAGATTGATGTGCTGCGGAGTGGCATAACCGTGTAAATACAACGCGTTGAGGTACTGCAGCAAAGCAGCCGCATGATGCGAGTCTTTGAACCGGTTAATGGCTTTGCTGGTCCGGTTTAGTGGGATCGCGGCAATGTACTCGCGCAACGAGCCTTCGATATCGCGTTTGTTGAAAAGGTAGTCTGCATAGTCCTGGTGGAGATTCAGAACATGGTTGTTACTGCCTTCTTCTTTCGCGGCCATCTTAATAGCCACCTGGTACAGATTCTGTTGCTTTAGAGCTGTAATGCGCGCGTCCAGCGACTTCTCCTGTAGCATATACATAGTGCCATTAGCGCCAATGATATTAATGCATCCCCAAGCGTCGAAAACCGATCTGATGCCGCTGGAAAGGTAGGCATTAAAAGCAACTAAATGGTTTCTAAGATCGATGATAACAACCCTTAATGTTTCTGGCGAGCTCGGCAGCAAACTCGAGGTCTGGACCTGAGAAAGAGTTGTTAGAACGAGGTACCGGTTCTGCAGACTCAGGTGTATAAGCTTTTTTGGGATCGGCAGCTCGAAAGACGCGCCGCGGTGAGCAGTGTTGTAAAATACAAGGTCGGACTCGCGCGCTACAAGCAATTGCGGCTCCGAATCGCCGTTGATGGAGGGGACTTTGCACGCGCAATTAAGCGCCGCGCCTTTAGTCCTTTCTAAATTGACCAGCAGTTTAGCCGAGTTTGTAGAAACCACTTGGACGCTATTAATAGCACACACAAACACACAGTCGCCGGAACTGTTCAGCGAGAGGTGCGTGATACTGGTCTGAGCGGCATGGACTTGTCTCTGGCGCGTGCCCTTATCATGTAACAGGTCTCCGCGCACGCTGATAACGTTTCCATCAGCGAAACCAAGCACAATCACACTCAAATCGTCGAGCATGTCTAAACACGTGAGCGGGAACGTGTTGGTCCCGTTCTGGATCATGCAACGCGCATGCAAGGTCTCGGTTTCCGCGTCCCAAACAGTCAATTCGAGAGCATGGCCTAAACTAGAGCATACAGTCAAGACGTAGTTAGTGTTAGGAACTGCACGAACCGCGTCAGGGGTCTGCGTGTGTGCACAAATCCGGAATTCGTGCAGAAGTTCGAAGTTGCTGTCGATCTCCTGTAACCGGCCGTCAGAGTTCAGAATGAACAGCGTTCCACGCGTGCTAGGACTGAATTCCACTGCATTAGAATCACCGAAGGTTTTTGACTCGGTATGCGGGTCAGTAACAGGCGTGCAGTCGAAAAAGGCAAACTCCTTCCAACCAGCGATCATCACTGATTATTAAGTAACACCTTTAGGTCTAATGTGCAACAGCTATTCAACGCTGACGCTGCTGTGGGGCACGCTAATAGTTAGATGCCTGTAAGGATACAGTAGCATAAAGTAAACAAAGCGTATGAAGAAGCAATGAAGTAAAGCATGGAGAAAAGAGGTATAAAAAATAAGCAAATCCTCAATTGGCATGCAATTTATATGATTTACGAAATATGATTTACGGAATACGAATATGAATATGGATATGAATTTGAATATGGATATGGACGTGATTATGGATATGGATATGGATATGGGAATTGTCAGTATTGTTAAGCGTTGATTGTTGATTGTGGGTTGATTGTTAATTGGTTATAGCGACCCAGTTGTGGCAAGCTATCCACAGCTAGACGGTTTACTAAGAGATTGTGGCAGAAATTTCACTGATTAGGTCATTATAGTTTGTAGCTTAAGACTATTTTTCATCGCATTTCAAGTCTGTGCTAGCCTCAATTAGTATCACAAAATGGGTAAAGCTAAGAAAACAAGAAAGGTTTCTGTCAAGAAAATGACAGTCCCCAAAAAGAAGGAGGTTGTAGCCAAAAAACCGGCTAGCGATATCAACCCCGCTGTCAGGTCAATTCCTCAAGTCAGTTCGGCGCTGTTCTTCCAGTATAACCAGGCAATCAAGCCGCCGTATCAAGTGCTCGTAGATACAAATTTCATCAACTTCAGCATCCAGAAAAAACTCGACCTAGTCAAAGGTATGGTCGACTGTCTTTTCGCGACCTGCATCCCAATGATCACTGATTGTGTAATGGCCGAGTTAGAGAAGCTGGGCCCGAAGTACAGAATTGCGCTGCGCATGGCGAAAGACCCGAGAATACGGAGACTGAAATGCACACATAAGGGCACCTACGCCGATGACTGTATGGTCGAGCGCGTGATGCAGCACAAATGCTACATTGTAGCCACTAATGACGCTGACTTGAAAAGACGGATTAGAAAGATCCCGGGTATCCCGTTAATGAGCGTGGGAGGTCATTCTTACGTTGTTGAGAAACTGCCAGAGATGTTCTGAACTATTCAAAAATACGAGACAAGTATATACATAATAAGAGAAAAAACACGAGAATAAATGAACAAAACTAGTGGTGGCGAGAAACACGGATCCTGATCGCGTCTTTATCCATTACTCAACGCCATTGTATGCCGTTGTATGCCTTGTGTGGCCTTGTGTGGCCTTGTGTGGCATTGTCTAATTTCTATTATTAACCTATTCTTTTATATCACAATCTCACATATTTCTCACACAATGTATACAATGTGTAAAATGCACACAACTTAAACGCGTGCGCGGTCAAATCGTCTAACGTCATCGGTTTAAATGTGTGGCTTCAAAGGGCAAGGGGTACATATAAAAAAGGTACATGCACCACAGAATCTCAGTAGTATGTCCCTAATGCGACCGAGAACTAGGCGGCTGCTGTGCAAACTGCGCAACGCTGCAGTCAGCTTAACGATAATGGTCCTTCTTTGGAAAATACTGGTAGGGCAATTAAGTCCACGAAACACGTCTGAGCCTCTTCATACCAGCACACACTCGGTTCTAGATAAAGAAGCTGCTAATGTCATTACCGATGTACGTATATGCACTAAATCCCTCTTCAGCCGGTGCAGTCTGCCTGACGACACGTGGCAGCGGTACGAAAAGGATCTGTTGTTAGGAAGCAGCTGGTTCCAGAAGAAGTACTTGGTGTATAAACACGTTCCCGAGACGTTTCTTACTGCGCAGGACGAGGTCGTTGTCAAATTGTCAGCGGAATCACCTACTTTCGACGAGCAGATCTACTTCGATAGCCAGACCGAGAAACTGTCGACCTCAGAGCTGCTGAAAGCGCGGGGATGGCATTTAGCCGACAAAAAAGCTGGCTTGTGGGTGAAAAAAGCGCGGTACGAGAATTTAGAGTCGTCAGTGACTGCTGTTAAGATTCTTTTCGGGCAGGATATGAGGTACCCAGTCCCGAAATGGGCTTCGTGCTCGCATTCGCTGCTTGTAGGCAGAGGCAAGTACTCAATGCCGAATTTGTTCTACAGACTCGGAGTAGCAGCAGTGATTGTGAAGCCTGAACTCAGATTCAACAGTGATGGCAAGCTGCGGATTGCCCAGGTCTCGGATCTGCATATGACTACAGGCCCAGGCGAGTGCCGCCAAGTCGCACCGCCAACGGGAGAAGACGAGTTCGGGAACTGCTTGGCTGATACTCTTACTGCGAAGTTCATTTTCGGCGCATTGAACACTGAGAAACCGAATTTAGTAGTGTTTTCCGGCGATTTGATCCATGGAGAAGGAAGCGCTGACCCCGAATCGGCTCTGCTTAAAGCTGTTTTGCCAGCAGTCGATTTGAAAATCCCGTTTACAGCAATTTGGGGTAATCACGACGGCGCAGTAGTGCCTAATTATGTCCTTTCAAGCATTCTAATGGAACTGCCGTACTCGTTGATGGAGCACGGTCCAGAAGAGGTCTATGGAGACGGCAACTACGTGCTTACGGCAAGCCCTGCCGACTCCCCCGACGTTCCTGCGTTGTCGCTCTACCTTATGGACACGCATAGTCGGAGCGGGATCGCGCCTAGGGCTTACGACTGGGTCCATAAAGACCAGGTCGAGTACCTAGCCGACCGAGGAGCCGCAATTGCTGCTAAATTAATTAATTGGGACGGGTACAAACTGTCAATGGCGTTTCTGCATATTCCTACGTCCCATTTCCTGATCTCGGTCAAGCAATTAAGGGTAGGCGAGATGCGGGAGTACCCTACAGTCGCCGCTAGAGACGAAGGCATTATGAACGCATTAATGAGAGCAGGCGTCTCTATTTTCCTGGCCGGGCACGATCATGTGAACGACTTCTGCCAGTTCCTGCATCAGAACCCTGATTTCAAAATCGACCGCGATATGTACGTTTGTTATGCAGGGGCTGCGGGTTATGCAGGGTACGGCAGAGAGCCCGAAGACCAGTACGATATCTATAAACGCAGGATCCGGCTTTTCGACGTCGACATCCAGAACGGGAATATCGATACATACCACCGTGTTGACAGGACTATTGGGCAGACCCACCGGTTCACGTTAGTACAGAACGGAGTCACTATTGTCCCAGATCTCGTCACCGACTCAATGCAGGTTATTCCCGAGGAAAACGTCCCTCCTGGAAATGTTGCGATTGTAGACGACAGCGTCCACCCCGAAGACGTGCCTGAAGTCTGGGGCGCTGTTGAGAATTCAGAAGATAAAGCGGTGCTGGCAGATATCGCCGCGGATATAATCGCTGACGATAATACAGCCGTGCGCATTAATTAGCATTGGAATTGCACGAATTGCATATGACTGCATGAGAAAGCAAGCCCGGGAAACACACGACAATGTGATTTACCCACAGCATAAACGTAAACGTAAACGAAATAGATCCATATAAGTGGAAGTACGAAGTACAAGTACAAACCACATATATAAATATGAATATGAATGTAAATGCAAATAGAAATAGAAATATAAATATGAATATGAATACATATAAATATATATAAGTTTAATGATTCCGGTACGAATGTATAGAACATTAATACATCGCTAACAGCATGGCGGATCGTCAAACGGCACTCAAGCGGCGATCGTCATGGCGATCTTCAAATGGCAGAACTGTAGCGTTTGTTAAAAGAAAACCACAAATTAGCAATATTGGGGGTGTTCACTGTTTACCCCGCAATCTTATTAGCGCAAACGTCTAAATTAAGCCGATGATGTATGTGCAACCTAACCCAGACATATGTATGCACTGGGGTTGGCATGAATCCAGCGTTGCTTATTTGCATGGTTAGTTAGGTTAGTGGTACAGCGGTGCTGCTGCAAACCCAACGGCCCGCTTAGTTGACGATCAGCCAGTAAAGAGCGTTAAACGTCCAGCACTTATGGGCAGAATCCACGCTCGCCCTACCCTAGATCGGCAACCCCGGGTCCCAGCGCAATAGTTTAAGCGTTGTAAACCACGGGCTGCAACTACATCGGCTGCATTAATAACAAATTACCAATCAACAATTCTCTGGCCAATCAAAGAGCTAACCATGCGTGATTAGCAGAACGCAAGCCACAAACCTGGACCCTCTTAAACCAGCTCTTTCCCTCCAACTCAACTTGACTTGATCAACTTAGGTTCGGACTTCGAGAAAGTAAAATAAACTTGGGTGTTAGGAAACTGTGAAGTATTTACACTATCCCCTTAATATCCTTAAACCGTCATGTTCCGTCAAGCACTTGTAAGAAATCAGCGCTCGGCTCTGGCGTCTGCTGAGAGGAACCTGCTTCGCTGCTATTCTTCCTCCAGCGCGTCTGCTGGCGCCTCCCCCGGCACTCCTGCTAAGAAGCCCTCTTTGAAGACCAAGGTCCTGCGTTACGCCGGCGCCGCTACCGCCGGCACCGTCGCGTACGTTGGCTACCACGTGTACAACACGATCGCGCTCCCTGGCCAGAAACCCGTCGACCCCAGCAAACCCCACCTTGTTGTCGTCGGCAGCGGCTGGGGCTCGGTTGCGACGTTGAAGACTCTTGACTTCAGCAAGTACAACGTCACCGTCATCAGTTCGCGTAACTACTTCCTTTTCACTCCTCTTCTCCCCTCCACCGCTACCGGTCTCATTGAGCAGCGCTCTATCATGGAGCCCACGCGCTACATCCTCCGCCAGAAGCCCTACTCCTCCACCTTCGTTGAAGGCGAGGTCACTGAAGTCGACCCTGTTAAGAAGACCGTCACTGTCAGCACCAAAGCCAACAGCTACAAGCAGCTCGGCAGCGGTCTTCCTGACGTCACTCAGGAGATTCCTTACGATAAGCTTGTTCTCGGTGTCGGTTCCACGACCAACACCTTCGGCATCAAAGGCGTTGCCGAGAACGCTTTGTTCATGAAAGAGGTCGAGGACAGTATTGCCGTCCGCAAGCGTATTATGGACTGCATGGAGGCTGCCTCCGTCCCTGGTTTAGACCCTGCTACCCGCAAGCGTCTTATGCACACTGTTATTGTCGGTGCCGGTCCTACCGGTGTCGAGTGCGCTGGCGAGATCCACGATTTCGTGCAGAAGGATTTGAGCAACTACAACCCCGAGGTTGTTAAGGATTTCCGCGTCTCTCTTGTCGAAGGCTTGCCCCACATTCTGGCTGCCGGGTTCAAGCAGGAGCTTATTGACTACGCTACCGATACCCTCAAGCGCGAGAGTGTCGATATTTTGACCAACACCCGTGTTACTGGTGCTGATACCGAGAAGGTCTACGCTACTCGTGTTCTTCCCGACGGTACTAAAGAGAACGTCGAGTTCGACTACGGTTTGTTCATCTGGGCCGGTGGTATTGGACTGCGCCCTATCATCAAGGACCTTTTCCAGAAGATCCCTGAGCAGAACCACTCCCGCCGCGGTTTGAAGGTCGACGACCATCTCCGCGTTGTTGGCGCTGACGGCGTCTACGCTCTTGGCGACTGTGCCGACGCTTCTCTTGCGCCCACTGCGCAGGTCGCTTCTCAGGAGGGTGCCTACCTCGGCAAGCTCCTTGGCGAGGTCGCTGTTCTTGACGACTTGAAACTGCAGCGTTCTCACGAGACCGATATCAACCGCCAGGCTGCTCTCGACACCCAGATCCACCGCGCTGGCGCTCTTCCCAAATTCATCTACGAGCACCAGGGTTCGCTTGCGTACATCGGCGACGACCGCGCTGTTGCCGACATTACCTGGTTCGGCAAGAACTACAGCTCCAGCGGTTTCCTTACGTACATCTTCTGGCGCTCGGCTTACTTGAGCATGGTCTTCTCCATGCGTAACAAGTTCCTTGTCGCTATGGACTGGACGAAGGCTATTGTTTTCGGCCGTGATCTCTCGCGCGAGTAAGTAGTTTTTTTATAGACTTAAAGGATAGATTCAACGAGCTTTATGTAACAAACACACACATGCGTTTGAAGCGAGCATATGTACTTTGACGCGTGCATTTGAGGTGCGGTTTATGTATGCGCATGTATGCGTACGTACTGTGATGTATTTGTGGTATTTGTGGTGCTACACTGAATGTTATGTATGGGTATGTATGGGTATGTATTGAAATGAGTGTGTTTGCATGTAGTTGTGGTTGTATGTATGCGGTATGTATGCGGTATGTATGCGGTTGTGTATGCGGTTGTGGTGCTACACTGAATATTATGTATGGGTATGTATGTATGGGTATGTATGGGTATGTATGGGTATGTTTGTGGTTGCATGTAATTGCGGATTAAATGTGGCACATTACGTGTGGGTGTATGGGTAAGTGTGGATGTGGACGTGGGTAGGTGTAGGGACCTTGCCCTGGTAAACAACGGTAATGGACCAGGTCGAGCAGAGCATTGTCGTCAGTTTCAGCACGTCGCAGGTGTTCGTGCTGACGTGGGCGGCGTACCTCTGCAACGAGCGGCATGCGGCAGTTGTTTCCGACCCGAAATTCGTGTGTACTCTAGCCCGCTACTTCGGCACTAGCGACCAACCAGAAACCATTCTCTACGCTTTAAGAAACGAGTACACCAACGATGAGCTGAACCCTCTAATCAGCGCCTCGCTGATCAGCCTCGCATCGCCGAACGTCTTGGTCGACAACATGCGGCTAGCAGGGTCGTACATTGAAGCCAGCCCGAAGCCGGAAAACGGAAACGTGTATGTAGCCAAAAACTCATTAGTTGGCAGGTTCTTTGCCGACAGCTCGAAAATCGTCGAGGCGCTAGAAATCAACGAGGTGCGGTCTATTTGGTTGAACGCAAAGGCCGACCTCGACCAGTTTCTGAAAGCCAATCCTACTTTCAGAAGCATCCAAGCTGCTGAAATGCAGGACACGTCAATGCTGAAAATGCTGCGTAAAGCCTTGCCTAAATCGAGTTCTTTATATGCGAAATACGACTCGAAAGACAACTCGAATTCTAACAATGCAGACCACTTCGACGAGTCGAATTTATACCAGGATTTGATTCTTTCTGAAACCAAAATCCACGAACTGTGTGATAAGACCCACGAAAAACAGCCGGTCTACTCGACTCTGGACGCAGAGTCTGACTTGGCGAAGGAACTGCGCGCGTTGGAACTGATGGAAGAGAGGCTGGGGTACAGGATGTATAAGTACCAGTACCTCTCGATGCTGGCGCGGCTGTACACGGTGCAGAACCATATCCCGCGCGCCTTTGAGGCATTGTTCGAGTCGTTTATTGGGGCCAGGAGGTGTGTAGTCAACGAACAGCCGAATACTGACGATTCCGGGTTCGACAAAGACTTTATCTGGCTCCCGAACGACCGTGGAGTCTCAATTGCCAAACTCGTCTTTCTTCTGCTCGGTCTGCGTATTTCGTTCAAGTCTTCAACCACTCTAAAGATCCCAGAACCGTTGAACGTGCCCATTGAACGACTGCTCCAGTTCGTTAACACATCCACTAGTAACAGCGTCTACATCCCGCACAAAATCGAGGCCGGACTGCTCACGCTGTTCTATAAATTGCCGTCAGCCACGGTCCCGGAACTGCACTATGAATGGTCCTTGCTGCTGCAATTGTACGAGCATATCACCCTCTCGCCGTCTAATAACGCCATTTTCCATTTCTTGTCGGCCTATGTCGCCATAGAAGCATGCAGCTACGACTCCGCATGCATGCATCTAAACCTATGCTCGGCCCAAGCAGAAAAACTGACTGTTTATCCAGTCTATATGACCTCTCGACCCGACCCGAACCCGAGTTTGTCGTTCCCTGATCTCGACTTGAAGTGGCAGATTATTCTGTTTAAATACTTCCAATTGAACAAATGCTTTGAAGCGTTGCTCGATCTTCTTAACGCCGCGCAAACAAAGTGCTGGACGGATACAATGCAGCAAACACAGACGCTTATTCTGTGCGACACGTTTATCCAGCTGCAGGACGTGCACACGGCCGAGCAGATTCTCGAGCAGCTGAGCCCGGATGTAGAGTACCATGAATTCATTAAACAGCAGCTGAACGCGCTGAAAGTGAAGCTGTTAATGGCGAAGAAACAGTATACTGCAGCCGTCGACCTTGCCGAGCAGAGAGCTGCTGAGAGCAGAGACCGCGGCGAGTTCAATCTCGAATTGAAGTTCTGTGTTCTGGCAGTGAAGTCGCTGATTCTGCAGAATAAAGCGTATGCACACGAAGCATGCGACTGGATCAAGGATTTGGAAGAAGTATGCACTGACCGCTGCCGGCCAGCCGAGTTAGTCGAAATTCTGTTGCTGAAGACGCGGCTGTGCACGAAACTCAATAACCTGAAGAAACCAGTTCTGCTTAATGAAATCAACCGGTCAGTTCGTTTTGCCAGGCTCAGAGTGCAGTGCGAGTTCTACGACCAGTCGCAAACTAACATGGAAACTAATACGAAAACTATGGATATGGATGAGGCGATGCTACAAGCGCTTTATTTCAATAACGAGGCGCACGAGCCGACTTCGACGATTGTGGAAATGCAGGAGTTAGTGAAAAAACGGTTCCCAGGAGGCTGCCAGGGCTTGAAAATCAACGCTCAGCACTTCGCTGCCGAGTTCAAGCATCTGTATAAACAGCACCTTCTTTCCAAACCAAGCGAAAGCGTCCAGCCGTTTCTGCAGCCGAGCAAACCCGACAGGTTCGAGAGCATGAACACGCTGAAGTATAAACGCATGCGCCCGTCTACAGGCTCGCCCCGCCGCACCCATCCTAAGAAACGCATCCTCCAGTGATGCGTGCTACATTACATGCGTCAAGCGACACCACATGCGTCAAATCTACCACATGCCGCTATATTGCAGATACCAATGCACCATTACATGCGTCAAAGCTGCCCATGTGTAAAATGCACCATTACATGCTATCGCTATATTACATGCGTAAAATGCACCATGCGTAAAATGCACCATGCAACAAATGCACCGGCACATTGCATGCAACCGTTGCGCCATTACATGCGTAAAAGATTACCACATGCATCAAAGCTGCCACATGCTACCGCTATATTGTGCTACCCACGCTACCCACGCTACCCACGCTACCCATGCTACGATACAGGTTATATTATATGCATACGCCTTTTCCGGCCTATTTATTAAGTGCAGCTGGAAGCAAGTTGATTGTTATTGTCAATGGCAATTGCCATTCTCTAATGTTGATTGTTAATGCCAAGTGCCAAATGTCAAATGTTGATTGTAATTATCGATTGTTATCATTGTTGACGTCAAATGCCGATGTCAAGTCAATGTAGGTCAATGTCGGTCGATGAATGGTTACACCATAGCGGATGGTTTGTTGGCTTGTTTCGAAATAAATTGGACGATCAGGTCCCATGTTCCGAACATGATAATGCTGTTAGGCACAGTGCGCATCAGGTGAGGCGCCAGGCCGCCGTACAAAGCCAACGCGCCTTCCTGTTTATAAACGGTTCTGAAGCAGCTGACCATGCCCCTGTATTTGAGCTCGCCGTTCACTGGCGCCTGCCGTAGCCGCGTGCGAACGACTTCATGGGGGTACGCTATAAGCGAGGCAATGAGTTTGGCCAGCCCGGCCGCGCCGGAAGTGGCTGACCAGTTGACGAACTTCTCGGAATTCGTCAGTTTTCCTCTACTGTCCCGGTTCTCGAGCTGTTTGAGGTAGATAAACCTCCGCATCTGCTCGTACAGAACCCATTGGATCGAGGTCTCTGAAGACCCGATCAGCGAGGCCGACAAACCTCTATAAAGGGCCGGCACGCCTTCGGTTTTAATGACTTTATACAAGCAGTCTAAACTGTTTCTGTACACGCGCTGCGAGCCTACTTCGGTCGACATTCTGTCGAGCTGCATGCGCGTTTTCACCATCCAGATCGGGTTGGTTATAGCCGAGGTCACAAACCCCGCAGTGATTCCACTGAAAAGATGCGTTGCAGGTTTAGAACTCTGCTTGTCGTTGAACAGCTGTGAATAGAACTGTTTCGACACGCCGTACGTGAAGAAATTCACGGCTCTGGCCGGCACGACCCCGGCAAGGTTCGGCCCTAAACCTCTGAACAGCGCGCGCCAGCCTTCGGTCTTGTAGATGTCTCCAATACACGTGAACGTGAGATTCACAGACCTCACCATGGCGTTCAACCCTTTTTTGGCCGCGTCCTGCTTAGCATGCTGCATCATGTCGCTCTGCATACGCGTCTTGACCACGTCTAATGGACAGGTCACTACGGCGCCGGCCATTCCGGCTATCCCGCCGGCCACGAAATGGATCCACGGACTCACTGGCTGGATCGCATGCGTTTCCTCCTTCTCGTACTCTACTAGCGACTCGTCAAGGCCTGGCGGCGGTACAGAGTTGCCCATCCAGTTTAGGGTAAAATTTTCCAGGGTCCTGAACTAACCCATACTGCACCCACCCATACTGCCTGCATTGGGACCTACTTTGTATTACCATACTGCCACAAACCGTAATACATAACCCATTCCACATACTACCCATACATATGCCCGCGTTACCCATACATGTGCCCAAACTGCCCATACATGCACACACATTACCCATACATGTACTCATACTACCCAAATTACCCAAATTACCCGTACAACCCATACAACCCATACAACCCACACTACCCATACTACCCATACTACCCATACAAATGCCCGCATATGTATTTCTCCACAATGTGCGCACTAAATGTATAAATGTATAAATGTATACTAAATGTATCTGTGAAATGCATTCATTGAGCACAGACTAATTAAATAAACAAGTTAATCTTTAGAGGGTGTATAAAGTGAAAAAAAGCGGCAAAAAACAAAGCAGTATTGTAATTAAATAAGATTAGATGTAAGTCTCGTAGGGGATAGCGTAGACGTTGTCCGGGGCAGCCACGGCGATGGTGTGGGATGCACGGGGCTGGGCAGGGCTTCTCTTGAGCTCAACACGGACACCCTTCTCACGAGCCTCGATCTTCTTAGCGGCGGTCTCCTTGACACGGTTAATGAAATCAAGACGGCACTTGGAGTGACGGACATGCTCGACACGGACGGCTAAACGTTTCTCGATATAACGGTTGCCAACGGGCTTGTTGATGATGACACCGACGGAGCTCTTAGTGACGTTGAAAACGACACCGGTCTTACCGTGGTACCATTTGTGGGGAAGGCTCTTGGCGGCGGCGTTGGCCACGACGTCGACAATATCGCCAACCTTATAGGTCTTCAAGTAGACAGACATAGGGATAGCACCATGCTTCTTAAAGTCACGCGAGAACGCGTAACGTGTGCCACTGCGGAGTCCACGACTTTTACCCATTTGTACTGTATTTCGCTAGACTTGCAACAAACGGTGATATTTGGCTAGACAAGAAGGGGATCCCTTCCAGAGTGGGTGTGTTAGTAAGGACTCAATCAAAGCCCTACACCCATGGTATTATAAAACGCTTATGTTATCCCGACTCCCTTCCACTGATTACCAACTGGATGAAAATTATCAAAGGGTTGCCGACTACATCATTTTGATGACCAAGCCAGTAGGGTGTAGGGCTTAGAAAGAGTTCTTTTCCACTCCGTGTTGTCCGTATCGAGTATCTGAAATTCGGTCAGCACTCAGTACTACCCAGCGTCTTCTTAGCATTTCGTAACCCAAGGTTAGATTGAAGAACAATGCCGTCGGTTCCTCGGTCCCATTCTAAAACTTACTCTACGCCGAAGCGCCCCTACGAGGCCAGCCGTCTTGATGCTGAGCTGAAGCTTTGTGGTGAGTACGGTCTCCGTAACAAGCGCGAGCTTTACCGTATTGGTCTGCAGCTTTCTAAGATCCGCCGTGCTGCTCGTGATCTGCTTACCCGTGACGAGAAGGACGAGAAGCGTCTTTTCGAGGGCAATGCGCTTATCCGTAAGCTTGTCCGTTCCGGTGTTCTTCCTGAGGACAAGATGAAGCTCGATTACGTGCTTGCTCTTTCGATCGAGGATTTCCTTGAGCGTCGTTTGCAGACCCAGGTTTTCAAGCTTGGTCTTGCTCGTTCGATCCACCATGCCCGCATTCTGATCATCCAGCGTCACATTGCCGTTGGCAAGCAGACCGTCAACGTCCCTTCGTTCCTTGTTCGTTTGGACTCGCAGAAGCACATCAACTTCTCTCCCCGGTCGCCTTTCGGTGGTGGTCGCCCTGGCCGTGTTGCCCGTCGCAACGCCAAGGCCGCCGCGGCCAAGGGTGAAGGCGAGGAGGAGGAAGAGGCTGAGGAGTAAACATCCACCTCTTAACTTCATAACGCCGTTGCCTAGCAGCCATAATTTATCTGACCTGAACAGTATATTTACTACGTTTACATATACAAGTTTGTCTTTATACGTCTACATGTTCGTACTACAGTACCCAACAATAGTTAGTCCGTTTTATCCAAGTATCCAACAATAACCGCATAACAAGTACCTAGCCGTCTGACGACTGCTAACAGCTTCTAATAACTATCCAATAACCGTTCAACAATTGCCTAGTAACTCCTACTAAATCCTACTAAATCCTACTAACTCCTACTAACTGCCCGACCACCCAATAACCGTCTGCCTATATGCCTATATGCCTAATATCTTCCTAATATCTTCCTAATATCTCTGCCTAAGACCGCCTTTCTGCCTGCCTATAGCATACTAACTGCCTAATAGCGTACTGCCTAATAGCGTACTGCCTGAGAGCATACCTGCCTATCTGCCATACAACCTAATAACCGCATATCCAATGAGGTATAAATATGTTTCAGTTTTGTTCTACGTACAATCTATACATCTAACACTTGACATGCATGTCGTTGAGCTGTTTACTGGCATGTAATGTAGCAGTAATGTGTTTAAAGTGTTTAAAGTGTTTAAAGTGTTATTTGTAGCATGCATTATTAGGCAGTAGCGGGCAGCCATTGTTTATCCCCTTACCCTCACAAGGCGAATTTCTAGGAATTTGTAGATGAGCGTTAACGAGTTGGTAGCTGCGCTGGACGGGCTTCAGTCGAACGCAGCCGAGAGGCAGAAGTATAATGTCTGGCTCCAGGAGTTCCAGCGGAGTTCTGAGGCGTGGCAAGTCGTCTACGAGGTTCTGAACACCCCGACCCAGTCGCGGGCATTAAAGATCTTCTGCGCGCAGACTTTAAGGAATAAAATCGCGTTTGATTTACACCAGGTCCCGAAAGAGAGCCGCATGCAATTAAAAGACCAGGTCCTTTCTCTGCTCGAGCAGAACGCCGATTTGTTGAATGTCGTTGGATTACAGCTGTGTTTAGCGTTAGCAGCGTTCGCAATGCAGACAAACGAGTGGGAAGATCCTATTCAGGAGCTAATGGCGAAATTCAGCAGCCCCGAAATGGTCCCTTTGTTGTTCGAGTTCCTTAAAGTGCTCCCTGAAGAGTTCCAGAGCGAGCGCGCCGGGTTTGTAGACGCCGGCTTGAGGTTACAGCGGTCGATGAAACTTGTTCAAGAAAACGCTGTATTAGTGCTCAATTTCATGCTCTCACAGGCCGAGACTATGAGCCAGAACGGCGACCGGCAGACCCTGTTTTTCGAGACGCTGAACCCGTGGCTTGGCGAGGTCGATTTGAGCGATATCATTGCGTCGCCGTTGATTAACTGGATGTTTGCGTCGTTACAGTCAGAAGAAGCTCGCCCGGCCGCTGTGGATAACCTTATCCTCATTCTGCGGGAGACGAGCGAGGTGCACGAAGAGTCAGTGCAACGAGCCATCACCACGCTTCTGCCGCTGGTTATAACCGCTGCTAACGAATTCAAGCAACTGTATTCCGAGGACAGCGAGCTGCATAGAGACATGACGCGGCTGCTGAGCGAGGCGGGCATGAACTGGCACACGCTGGTAGCCAAGAACCCCGATCATTTCATGCCTGTGTTGGACGCTGTAGTAGACTGCATTGTCGGCGTTGAGAACCCAGACCTCGAGATTATCGAGTACACTTTCGACTTTCTAGAGAAACTGCGCACGATGCTCGGCGAGCCGCTTCCTGGGTCCAGCACGCCGATTTCAAGGTCAATTGACCGCGAGCCGTTCAAACAGACGTTTATGAACCTGTTTGTGACGTTTGTCAAGTTGCTGCAGTTCCCTGAATCGTTCAATAGCAATTTAGAGGAGGAGGAGATATTCCGCGATTTCCGGTACGAGATCGGCGATATGCTGAAAGTGTGCAGCGCCATTGCCGGGCACGAGAACAGTCTACAGATCTGTTTCGATTTGCTGCAAACGGCGTTGACGGCAGCCGCGACTTCGGCTCACTGGCAGCCGCTAGAAGCCGTTTTGTTCTCGATCAGATCGATTGCACGCACCGTTCCTACTACTGAGCGCGTCTGGCTGCCGAAAATATACGAACTCGTTTCCACAATCAGCGTGAGCAGCAACGAGTTAGTGCAGCACGCCGTGCTGATGCTGCTGGGCCGGTACTCGCAGTGGTCGTCGAACAACGCCGAGTACCTCCAGTTCGAGCTTGTCTATATAACGAACTCGGCGAACTCGGCTGACCAGGAAACGCGGCGCGCGGCCGCTCATGCATTCCTGTATTTATGCACGGACTCGGCGAAACAGCTGCTTCCGTTCTGGCAGCAGTTGTTCGAGTTCTATACTAACTTGTCCGGCACAATGGACGTCGAGTCGATGTGCAAGTACGCCGACGGGCTCGGCGCCGTGCTCAACCAGCTGTACGAGACGAAACAGCTCGACAGCCTGAAACTGTCGCTAGAAATGCTGTTCCAGCCGGTCATTGCGCGCGCGTGCACACTTCTAAACAGTCCAAGCGAACTCGATTCAAAAGCGAAAGCCGTCGCTTGTGATATCCAAGGAATCGGGAGCATGATCGCCATGATCAGCCAGAACGAGGCTCTAGACTCGGTTCTCAATAGCAATTGCCCGATGTTTATTTCGCTGCTGCTGGATTTAGGACTGAAAAGCGATATTCTATTGACCTCGATTTCGCGGTTCTTCATCCACGCCATTTTCAACGCCGCGAAATCGATCGAGCCTGCAAAGGCAGGGCTCTACACAGCCGTGTGCACACTCGCGCAAACAAAACCCAGCTCGAGCGCCGTGCTTTACGAACTCGGCAGCGCCATTACCCAGAACTTCGAGAGCGACGAAGAAACTTGGCAGTTCGGGCAGCTGATGTGCCAAACGCTGTTCAGCGCGGCAACAGTACAAGCGATGAAAGAGCAAGGCGAGATCGTCGAGTACGAGACAGACATCACGATGCTGCTGCACCACGGCGTGCACTATTTATGCGACCTTGCAGTCTACTTCCCGAAACTGTACTTCCGGCAGCTGTTCGAGCCAACAACGCTGCTCACAATCGAGGCAATCAATCTGTGCTGGGACCACGACGTGTTGACGGCGATCGGGCATTTATACGACGACGTCGAGAGTTTTCTGCCTGCGATCGGCGAGCCGGGCACGAAGAACGTCGATGTGCACGACGAGATCGTTGCAGTTGTTGAGAAGAACGGGTACGCTTTGATCAAAGCTTTGTTCTACTGGTTCTTGCTGAAACTAGACACTCTAGGCGAGTCTACAGTCGAACGGATCGTCGACTTCGCGTTCCGGGTCTCGCCAGTCTCGGCAATCGCATGGCTGCAGCAGGTCTTGAACGAGCTGCCGGCGGGCACTGCGAGCGACGACGAGAAAATGGTGTTTGCGGGCCAGGTGTTTAAACTAATGAGTTCTAATAGGTTTAGAGGCATCGGGCATGAGATGGGCGTCTTTGTCAAGGCCTACACTGCCAGGAACTACCTGGCGCGGTAGAGCCGTATATAATTAGTTAATTTACAGCTAAGTCTACTGCTAAGTCTACTGCTAATTCGTGTATTTGGCTTCAACCAGCGGGCTCGTCCCGTCCGCAGTATACATCCGCACGTCGACGCCGGATTTGGTTGCGTCGGTCTCGATCCGTAGGATCTGGTCGATTTTCGTCGGTTTTAAGTACTTGATCTCGAACTGCGCGTTCCGGAGCTTGGTGACGGCGTTAGGAAGAGCCGCCTCGGCCGTTTGCTGCATCAAAGACGCGATCACGCCTCCATGGACCATATGCGGGAACCCGACCGAGTGCGGGCCGCAGTACACGAACGAAACAAGGTGCCCTGGCTGGTTGAACGACTGGAAACTGATGATCGACTCGCTCACGGCGCCGTCGCGTTTCTGCAGCCGCGAGACCGCGAGCTTGGCAGACGTCTCTACATACTCGCGGCTTCGTCTCATGTTCTTGACCGCCTCAGAGTTCTCCATTTGCAAAAGAACATAGTCTTTAGTTCGGACCGGCGCCGTGCCGAGGTTGCCGGATCGGTGGCTGCTGATCGCGTACGCACTAGACGCAGCGGCTACTAGCGATAGCCCTTTCCACATAACCAAAGTATGCTAGAAACTCGACAAGTTGGGGGGGGTATACGTATATATTACAGGCGCAGACACTGTCCAGACACTGTGCGGGCAATTAGGTCTGCAGTCAGGTCTGCAACCAGGTCTGCTGGGTAGGTCATGGGTAGGGCACGGGTGGTTCCACAACACAAAGTTCCACCGTAGCATTGTCATTCATTCCACAATTGTGAGCTGGCTTGACTGTCAGTGTGGTATCAACTTGGTGTCAATTTGGTATCAATTTGGTGTCAATTTGGTGTCAATGTAGCGAATTCATTCGAATGACGAATCACACATCAAACAAAGCGTCTAAAGAAGCGAACCCACGACCGAAATCGCTGGACTGGGATTTCAGCACCGGTTTCAGAAACGAGTGGTTCTGTCTTTCGGATAATGGCAGCTCCGCGTTTTTATATAGCTCCACTCGTAGAATGTCGGCGGCTTTAGCGAAACACTGTTTCACAGAAGCGTAGTTCCTGCTGCCTTTAGAAATATTGTTATTAGCATCGTTCGGATCAATGATCATGATCCCGCTGTTTTCTACGGGTTTCACGCGTTTCGGTTCGCAGTTGCCAGTGCACACGACAGCGTTGTTCAGGTTATCGAACTGCGTGCCGTAAAAGGTAAAGAACTCGAGTAATAAAACGCCGACGTTGCGTACAGCCTCGAACTGTTTGTCGCCGAAAGTAGAATGGTTTCTAAGGAACGCGTGCACCATGCAAATAGTCGCGAACCCGCCGATCCCGCCGTGGAACACCTCGTGCAGATCATAGACTCTTAAGAACCGTCTAACGACCATCACAAGCAGTTTCAGCGCCGGCTCTTCTTTGAGCCACGATTTCACTGTTTTCACGCTTACTAGCCCGCTGCGCTGCTCGAAAGAAACGTCTATTGGGATCCGCGAGTTCGCGTCGACGTACTTGATAATGGGGACTCTAGCATGCGAAACAACTTCACACGTTTTGGTCTGGCTACAGCACCGCGCGTCAAGCCTTCTGGCGAACCTGAACATCTCTGAACGCAGGCGTGTAGTGCTCAGGAACCGCGAAAACAGCACGACGTCGATATCCGCGTTCGGGAGAAACACGCCTGTAGCCACTGACCCGAAAACGCTGATTCGCGCGTCCGCCCATAACGACCCGGCGGTTTTCCGTAGCTTGTCGAGCGCTGTTGACCGCTGCTTCTCTTCGAAAGTGCTGGGACTGAAGTACAGCGCGAACATGAGTATTTCACGGCTCAGTTGTAACCCCACAGTCTCGTGGTTTTGTAAAGGCTCGAATTCCACTGACTGCAGCATCCACGGCGCCGCGCCCGGTTTCGAATCGTTAGCTGAATCTGTTTTCAACGGCTTGATATTGGCTAGAAAGTCAGTGCTAGGCGGAAGGTAGCTCAGCGCGCCGGATCCAGGCTCTAGAGACCGCGCCTGCTCGCATTCGTCGTAATTCAGGCTCGGGAACAGCTGCTGCATCCGGTTCTCGTTGTTTTTCACTCTTTTGTTGGGCCGCAGAGTGAGGCCGCGCGCACGTGCCTGCGCCTGCTGGGCCGACGGCTGCGGCCGCCGGTTGCTCCGTTGCTGTTTCTTGGCTCTGTACGTTGCAGGTTCCGGCCTTCGCTGCTTTCTTTTTCTTTTTAAAGGCTCCATGCCATAGATGTCTCAACTCGCTAAACTGAGATTGTCTTACTTATATATTTATTATGTAACTAAACGCGTCGCGACTTTAGGCAGTGCTTTAGGCAGTGCTTTAGGCAGTTGTTTATTGTGCTTTATTGTGCTTTATTGTGCTTCAAGCAGTTGTTTATTGTAATTTTAGCAGTTTTATTCCACTTTTATTTATTCATTGCACTTATTCGTTTATGCTTTAGGAAGTCGTATGTACTGAAATACTCGATCATTAGAATCATAATACTAGCTCTAACAAGCCGCTAGCACTAGCAGGCACACCCCTTGGCCTGAGAAGAAGCCGCTAAATCAACAGCGCGTCTATCCTCTTCCTCCTGCTGCTGGAAGTACTCTTCTACCGGCATCTTCTCCGCCACCTTCTCAAAAACAAGCTCGACGTTCTCGCCGGTCTTGGCAGAACACTCGAAATAAAGCAGATTGAGTTCACTGGCGTACTCTTTCGCTACATTCGAATCAACCTCGCGGTTCGGAAGATCGCTTTTGTTGCCTACCAGCGCAATCACTATACTCTCCGACGCCTGCGCCCGCAGCTCGCGGACCCAGCCTTTAGCGCGCGAGAACGAGTCCTTAGACGTCAGATCAAAAACGACAAGCGCCGCGTTCGCGTTGCGGTAGTACATCGGCGCCAGCGACTTGTACCGTTCCTGCCCAGCAGTGTCCCATATCTCGAATCTAACCGTGACGTCTGAATCAGGCAGCCTGACGCTCTGCGCGAGAAACGCAGCGCCGATGGTAGACTCCCGGTTGTCTTCGTACTTTTTCTTCGCAAACCTGAGAAGAACACTTGATTTCCCGACCGCCGACTCGCCTAACAGAACAAGCTTGAACTGCGCGACGCGCGACATCTCTGCTGATTATTAATGGCGGCGCGCGCAGATTCGATGACTACTGAGGAACTGAGAAATTGAGAACCTATAGGAACCAGATACGGAAATATACGAAACATGGAACGTTCATGGACGTATGTGGACATACACGGACATACACGGACATACGCAAACTAGATACTTTTATTTAAGTGCTGCTTGTTAGTTTATTCAGTGTTGCGTTGACAAGTTTGACTAAATATTTGTTACTGCTTCTATTGGACTCTGCTAAGTGTAGTATACTGCTAAACGCTATTAGGTGCTGCTAGGTACTATTAGGTGCTGCTAGGTGCTATTAGGTGCTATTAGGTGCTATTAGGGGTGCTAGCTATTAGGTGCTGTCGCAATGTTAAAGGTTAGGGGGCGAGCGGTGGTTGCACTTCGCTGCACCTCACGCTGGGCGGTGGTAGGGTGTACATAAACACTAGGGTACGGGTAGTAAGAACGCGTCGCGGGTGCGTGCATTAAACCCCAACCACTAATTGAATTTCTCTGCGCTGAACAAAGAGCTCACTTCTATCCTTCCACAATCCCACAAACAAGCTAAGAGAATGGCGAAAAGCGTGAAGTTCGGGTCTAGTGTGCATAGCGAGCCTCCAGTCGCTGATGTGAATACCTACCCTCGCAGCAGCCTTAAGCTCGCCGACCAGAACACGGCTGAGCAGCTCAAAACCGGGTCTAAGAGTTTAATAGAAAGGGTATACGGTTGTGAAGTCAATGTAGACTCAATCCAGTTAAACGAGCTCGTTTCCTGCTTTATGGAGGCAAGAGAGCCGCTCACTATGCGCTACGCAGTGCTTAACCGTGTTTTCGGCAGCGGCAATTTGGCAGCAGTGACTCCAGAGCTTTTGAAAACAGTTTTGACTGAATGTTTAGACCAAACAGGGGTGTTTATTGCTAGCTCGCAAACCGACAAACCGGCTGATGGCCGAGTTTCAAAAGAACTCTCGACAATGCTTTTATGTGTACAAAATATGTGCTCAGCGCTGAAATCCAAAACCCAGCTTTCGCCGCTCGTTTCTCCAGTACTGCAGATTTTGCAAATCCGCAGCAACACTTCGGTTGAGCTCGTGAAAACGTGTATTGGTGCCGTCAACATGTTCATGGACACGTCGCTGTTATCGCAGGACCAGGCGCGCACAGCGCTCAAAACAATAAGTTTAAGCACTTTAAGACTGACCGGGTGTCACAGTCTGCTTAGACGCGTCGACACGGTTTACTCTAGTTTGCTAGAAGAGCATCCTAGCGAATGGGTTCCTCTAGCTCTGAAACTGTTTTTCCAGGACGAGAGCGCGAGACAAACCGCGTTGCAGTTACTAACCAAGCACGAGACTATTAAAACGCGGTCAGTTCTGAATTCGTGCTTGGCTGCGCCGTACAAACCGAACCAACCGGAATGCACTTACCGCGCCATGCTGGCGTTAATGCTGAAGAAACTGCTCGCTGACCAGCAGAGCTGTAACCAGAGCCTGCAAATATGGTCTTTGTTAGTGCGCACCGATTCTGAGCCGTCGCAATGGCTGTGGTTTGTCGAGCACTGCTACAAAACCATTGGCGAGAGCCAAGGCATGATCTGGGCGGTTGTTGCTAATAACAACGTTTTCGAAGGCGTTCTGGCGTTTATAAGGCTGTGTGCAGACCGCGAAATGCCGCTGAATGAGTGTTTACAGTATATTTGCGAAGCCGCCGGCAAAACACCAATGCAGCACGCGAAAGACCTGATAAACGCGGCGGTTCTTGTTTGCCTCGCTCGCGAAGCCGATCCTGCGGTTTACTCGCCAGTGATTGCGAAACTGATTATGCAGTTCGTCGAGAGCGGGATCAGTATTGACCATTTCGCGTTTAATGACGTTTTACATATACTGGAACATCTTATGTGTACAGCGAAAACCCTCAGTTCCCAGAACCGCGTCTTTCTGCGCTGCGCCGTTGAGCAAGGTTTGAAAATCGATGTCGATAGGTTGGCCGTAGTGTACCAAGCAGTCCTTAACAAAAGCGCGCTCGAGCGCAAATCGCCTGTGTTTCTGTCGGCGCTGGTCGCTGCAGATGCTGAGACGTTAAACATGTTCATCGCCCGTGCGTTTGTGTCTTTAGACCCAGTAGAAACCGAGATCGATCCTATTATTAGGCCTTCGTACTTCTCGCAACTGTTCGCGACGAACGAGAAACGCGAGCGTGTTTTGATCCGGTACTTCCAACTCCTCACCGAGCGTGCTTCTCCCGGCAGTAGTAAGTGGGTGCTTGCCGAGGAATGGGCTCTAGCGGCTTCGCTTCTTATGAAGACAAACGTGAAATCAGAATACGCGCCGGCGTTTCTGGCTTGCTTCGACTCGAAAACCACAAACGAGCAGGCATGGACGCAATGGCAGCTCTGTTTTAATTTGAACATTTCGCACGGCTCGGAGTACCTCTACACCATTAAACACGCACTGTCGTGGCCGGGATTAAAGGCTATTCTCAGTTTAGAGGGTTTCGACGAGGTGCGTGCTCGGATAATCGTCGTGTCGTTGGATGAAAGCAACGTCGACAACCTACGCTCGGCGCTTCCCTCCTGTCCTAAAGTCTGGGACGAGTGTATTCGCAGGCTAGGATCGAAATGGGGATCCAGGGGTTTCGAAAAGAAGTCCAAGCTTGCAGTCAAGCTTGCAGGAAGCGCGAGAATGCGATTGCTTGCGCGCAACGTTCTACAGAGATTAGCAATAACGAGAAACACGTCGACAAACGATTATACTGCCGTCGTCACATGGAACCAGGAGATTGCGCCGGCTTTGGCGAGTCTGCAGCACCCAATAATCACTGCAGAACAACGCGAAACGCTTATATCGCGGATCCCAGGACTGGCGATCCCTCGTGCCGCATGCACGTCTCCTCCACAAGCGTCTCCACAAGCGTCTACACAAGCGTCTACACCGCCGCAAAACAAGCGGAGAAAGATGATTCTAACTGGAACGTTGCCCGAGTCTACGCTGACGCCTCCTCCTAGCAGCCAAGACGCTGGAAGCGAGAGTTCAATCGACATCCCGTCCTCGCCTCCTCCTGACGTCAATGCTGCTTCTAATGCCAGTTCCACTAGCCCTGCCAAGTCTTTCGATCCAGCGCGGATGCTGAAACGCACAATGCTGGGTCTCGATATTCAAGACGCTGCACGCAGCATGACACGCGCTGAGCAAACAATGATCTATAACATCATGTTCAGGTCGTGTATGTGGCTCAAAACCCATCTGGCCGAGACCCGCGACCAGCCAGTGACTGAGGCCGAGGTTTCTGCTGCTAAACTGAAGCTAGACGAAAGCATTGGCCGGCTCCCAGAACCGCAGAAACACGATTTGACCCAGCCGATTGACGGGACTTGTTTGGACTTAGCATTGTCTGCATTGCATAAATAATTTTACACTTTAATTACTCTAATCACATTTCACACTCTAATTGCTCTATTCATGCCATTCACGCTTCGCGCTTCGCGCTTCATGCTATTCAATGAACACTTCTGGTGCTAAGTGCTAAATGAGGACGTCTACATGACGCAGTATGACGTATAGTTACTAATATGATTACATATGATTACATATACACGTACAAAACTTCACCTTTGAAACGCTAAATTCTTTTCCTTTCATACCAAAATGTAAGTTTAATGATGATCCAATAACGCATAGTTCATCTGAACACCATGAAGACGAACAACAGCACAGTCTTTCGCTCCTATCTGACAGAAACTAACCTCCAGTGAACTTGTACTCCTAATAACCTCTCTGTAAATAATAGTAGCATCTTGTAGACAGTATATAAAACATAAGTGTGAGATAAAACATGAATATGATATATAGTCTCTACGTCTCTACGTCTCTACTTAGCAAGAGCGTATAAACGCACAGGGTACAAGTCTTTAGGCAGTCCTCTTTGCAAACTGCTTAGCAGAAGACGCAGACCGGCTTTGGCAAAAAGCTCCTTGAACTTCTCGTGGGTTCTTGTGACGCTGGAGTCTGTAGGGTCGAAAATATCGCTTGAACCGGTAGCGTTGTTTTCCTTGACGATGATAATCCCGCCTTTTTGTAAATGCTCGCTGCATTTCTCAAGGAACCTCACAACGATCTCGTCCGGGGCCTGGCCAAGACACCATTGGCACCAGACGACCCAGTATAGGTAGTCTGGGAAGACTAGTTCCTGTAGTCCTATTGGGAAGTAGTTTCTGACTTTGATTACTGACTCGATCTCCTTGGCCTTCTCAATAAGCGGGAGCGCAGGCTCCAGAATATCCACTTCCGAACAGAACTTCGAAATCACGTCTCTAGAGACCCTGCCGATCCCTGCGCCTACATCCAACGCGATTTTCTGGTCCGAGGGCATGTCGTTAGAACTGTTCGGGAAAGTATTCGGGCTGAGCTGGCCTAACCGCTCGACAAACGCGATCGAGCCGGAGGCATCGACTTTGGGAACAGCAGTTTGCAGTCCGAACCCGCCTAGCACGCCGTCTTCGTCGGCAGAAACCGAGGACCAGTAGTTCACTGCGTCTTTGTAGTTAATAGCCTGATCTGCCATAGGGTAGGGGTAACAATGTGGGAACTGGTTAACTGCACCTAATTGCACTAACTGCACCCATGTATACATATATATACACCTATAAGCATAGAAAAGACATCACATGAGACACTATAGACACTAAACACTCAAACACTTAGATAACCCCGGTGCAACTATACAACAAACATGCCACAACTATGCCACAACTATAGTAAGTTCAAATATACCTTAGATTTTAGACTGTTTGAATGAACTAGACTCATATAAGCTGCTGATTACATGTCCGCACGTCCACTCAAATAAACCCTACCCAAAGAGACGCATGAGTATCCATTAAAAAACAAGGCCATCTGGCTGCTGTCATCTCTGTTTCCAGCTCTGTTTCCAGCTCTGTTTCCTACTATTGTATAGCATATTATTATACGCTCAAAGTGTATGTTCTAAGTATCGTTCTAAGTATTCGTTCTCATCGTTCGTTCTCGGTGCACCCGAATGCGCATCTCTTTAGCGCAGCGCTAACTGTTCTACATCCTATTTTTATACACTTTAGGAGTACCCACCAAAGAGAAAAGAGCCCCCCAGATCTGAGATCGGTCCCTGCCCTGATTGCATTACCCCGGCTACGTCTTACCGATTAAACTAAACGCCGGCGTTTAAACCTAAGGAGATCCATGCTTATTAATCGACCTGTATGGAGCAGCAGTTGCCGACGAGAGTAGGCACGGCCGTTGAGCAGTTTCTGCGACACGCGCTTGTTGTATTCCATAAAATTCCCGGGTCTGACTATGTGGCGCGGTATATCAGCAAATCTCATCAGAACGACCCCGCGCGCACGCTGTTCGAGTTCCTGCTCTTCCTTTTCGCGCTGCGGTACTTTCTGGCCTCGAAACAGTCGTACTACAAACGCGACTACGTCAAGCTGAGCGACCAGGAGGTCGACGAGCTTATCAGCGAATGGGAGCCGAAACCGCTGGTTCTCGATCTCGACGACACTGAGGACAAGGCTTTAGTCCCGATGCTGCTCGAAGAAGAGCCCGTGTTCACGTCGCCCAACACGCTGCATGTCCGCATCGAAGACGCTAATTCCGGCGAGCCGTCGCAGGAGCTGCTTAATCTGACTTCCACCGATCTGTTCGGGTTCCGGTACGACCCCGAAGTCAAGGCTCTAGCCGTTGAGAAAATCAAGTACTACGGCGTCGGATCGTGCGGCCCTGCTGGTTTCTACGGCAACGAGGACGCGCATATCCGGTGCGAGGCCGCTCTGGCCTCGTTCCTTAGAACCGAGAAGTGCATTCTGTACTCCCAAGGCTACTCCACCGCGCCTAGTGTCATCCCGTGCTTTGCGAAACGCGGCGACATTTTACTGGTCGACGACGCTGTCAGCATGCCTATCCAGCGCGGCGTCGAGCTCTCGAGGGCGAAGGTGTACTACTTCGCGCATAACAGCATGCAGAAGCTAGAAGAGCTGCTGGTGAAGACGCAGTATGTGGGCAAGAAAGGCCGCATTCCTCGGAAGTTCATTATCACTGAAGGGTTGTTCGAATACACCGGCAATTCGCCGGATCTGCGCGCGATCGTTCAGCTGAAGAAGAAGTACAAGGCGCGTCTTATTCTCGACGAGTCGTGGTCGCTGGGCGTCCTTGGCCGGACCGGAAGAGGTCTTGCCGAAGAAGCCGGGATCAAGCGGTCGGAGATCGACGCTACTATTGGCTCGCTGGCCACAGGTATGGGTCTGTACGGCGGCTACTGTGCCGGCTCGGCCGCGTTGGTCGAGCACCAGCGCATTATCTCGCTGGCGTATACCTACTCCGCCACGGAACCGCCGTACCTTGCCGGCTGCACGAGCTTTATTGTGAACCGCATGCGCAAAGGCTTGCATCAGGAGAACGCACACTCGTTGCGCGAGAAGGCGCACTTTTTCACGCGCGTGCTCGACGAGAGCAGCGAGATCGACCTTATCAGCCGTCCCGACAGCCCGATTGTTGTGTTCACTTTAAAACGGGCTGAGAACCTCACTATTCCTGAAGCTAGCAAACTCGTCCACAAAGTAGTGCTCAAAGCACGTGATAATGGGATGCTTATTAGCCGGCTTGGCCAGGTGCCTAAATGGGAAGCGTTTGGGCCGCTGAATGCAGTGAAGCTGTACCTTCCTGCCGCCTTGAATGTAGAAGAGGCCAAAGACGTTGCAGCCCGGGTCGTTAAGACCGTTGAAGAGGTTGTCGGCCACTGATCTATAGTTAACTAATAATACACTTCACCTATACCACCTGTCCCTATACTACCTGTCCATATACCTAGCTATACATGTTTACTGCTTGTACCTAGACGTACCCATTTACATCCACTTGCGCATTATACCTGCTCTATTGCACCTTGTGGCTCACCTAGTGGCTCACCTAGTGCTCACCTTGGGTAATGGCAGTGGGTAGTGGCGCCCCTGCCCTGTATACTAATCACGCTTAAGCACCACAAAGCACCACAAAGCAGACCCCAATTTAGGCGTTTTAATGTCTGATCGGTACTCGTTTTCGCTGACGACGTTCAGCCCGAATGGCAAACTGATCCAGATCGAGTACGCGCTGCAGGCCGTGAACGCAGGCGTGACGGCCGTCGGGATCCGCGCGCAGAACGGCATTGTTCTTGCCACCGAGAAGAAACGCTCTTCCGAGCTCGTGGACGCCGACACCGTGACGAAGATTGCGCAAATCACTCCCGACGTCGGCATGACGTACGCGGGAATGGGCCCGGACTTCCGTGTGCTTGTAGACAAGGCACGCAAGCTCGCGCACCAGAACTATAAAATGGTGTACCAGGAGTACCCACCGACGCGCGTCGTTGTACAGGAAATCGCGCGGGCCGTGCAGGAAGCGACACAGGCCGGCGGCGTGCGTCCCTTCGGCGTTTCGCTGCTTGTTGCCGGGTATGACGTCAACGGCCAGTTCTCGCTGTACCAAATCGACCCGAGCGGGTCCTACTACCCGTGGAAAGCCACGGCCATTGGCAAAGGCTCCAGCAGCGCGAAAACGTTCCTTGAGAAACGCTGGAATGAGGAGCTCGAGCTCGAGGACGCGATTCATATCACTTTGCTGACGCTGAAAGAGAGCATCGAAGGCGAGATGACAGGCGACAACGTCGAGGTCAGTATTGTCGGTCTTCCAAACGACGACCTTCTCGGGTTCACCGGCGTCAAGAACGTCGAGGGGCCGCGGTTCCGGACTCTGAGTCCACAGGAAATCGAGGACCGTTTAGAGTCTCTATAAATTAGTATCATCATTTCTTCCCAATCTTCTTTTTCCAACTCTTGTTCACACTTATTTAGAATTATTTGGATTATATTGTTAGCAATTGATTGCGAGTTCTTTGGCCCAAAGGGGCTGTATGTGTATATGGTGAGATATGGCCTTGTATGGCCATGTATGGCGGATTACATGGCTCCATATATGGTCTACATGGCTCCTTATACGGCTTTGTATGGCTGATTACATGGCTCCTTATATGGCTTGCATGGCTCCTTATACGGCTGATTACATGGTTATGGCTATGGCTATGGCTATATGGCTGGTCACTTCTTCAAAGGGGCAATAGGGCCGCCCTTGACAATGACCCTGGGCTTGGTCTGCCGCTGGAACGTGCTCTTAGTGACCCATTCCTGGCCAAGAGGCGTGCGCAACGACCGTTCGTACTGCTGCCGGTTCTCGAACGGGAACGGCACGGCGCTGGCGTTGTACTTAGTGCCCTTCTTGTCCTGTTTCTCGTTGATAATGACATTACGTTTCCCGAAATCGCGGCGTTTGCGTTCGCTCACACCAGCGACTTTCCTAACTTTCCGGACCCGCTGCTCGGAGTTGCTCCATGAACCCCATCCGGGCAACGTCTCGTCGATTTCTTTGTCGTCGTCTTCTTCAATCACTTTATCTTTTTCAGTCTCGAAATCAACAACATCGTCGTCAGCAAACACTTCCTGGATCATTGCCCGGCTTTTCTCGCCGATAACTGGCTGGCGGGAAGAAGTGTCGTTTGTTTGAAGAGTGGATTTCGTGTTCAAACTAACACGGGGGTTGCTGGAAACGCTGACATTCTCTTGGAGCCAAGGATTCGACTCTAAATCGAGCGCTGCAGCTTTGGCCGTCCGTTTAGTTTGCTGTTTAGGAAGGACTTGGAACTCTACAGTCTCGTCGCCGCGTTCGGGACGGCTCTGTTTATGGGTTTTGGGAACGTTGGTAGTACCAGACTGAGGGTTTGAAGCAGTGAACTGTTTCCGGCCTAGGTTCTCCTCTTCTTCGTCCATAAACAGTTTCTTATCGGCTTGAGTCATGAACTTCATTCCCAGAATCCCCTTCTTCTCTTCTGCACCATCGTCAGCGTTGTTATCACCGTTCGCATCATTCGCATCGTCATTGTCATTGTCGAAAGAGTAGAACTCGTTATTGCTGGGCTCTGAATCGCCAGCGATCTTCTCTCTTAACGTCTCGCCCATTCTGATCATCTCCTCTAATTCCGCACGCGAAGTTTTGTCGTTGATCAGACCGTGCTGTTTAATGCGTTCAGCCCATTTCGAGTTCTTATGCCTCAAAGTCGCACGCTCCAGAATCCGGTTCTTTTCATGCCGTTCATTGCCGTCTTCGCTGTCTCCTTCTTCGTCTTCCTCAATCTCGCGCATGGCATCCTTATCCTTTTTATGCACTTTATGGAACTTCTTCGACTTGATCTTCTTAACCCGTTTCGCCCTTTGTTCTTCGCGGAACATGAGCTCGCGCATATGCCGTAACTCGTTTCTTCGCTTACGCACCTCTTCGATCGTTAGGGTTGACGCCAAGTCCTCGAATTTCTGGACATTGCGCTCGTCAGAGACTCCGCTTGAAGCTAGAATATCAGCGACTTTGTTCTCAAGCGCTGAAGGTGTAGAACTCTTAATAACCACATTCGGAGCCGATGTCGAGGATTTGTTGTGGTTAGGGTCGTCCACATTAGCGCCGAATTCGAGATGCTCGGATTGCCTGTTCTTAGCAACGACTGGAGCCCATTCCTCGATCTCGTCTCTTGCTAGATTGTATGCGGCTTTGCGGGTAGTGGCTTGCTGTACACGCAGGGGGGCAGGAACGTCCAGCGGTTTACTGGTTTTCAAATGCGGCACGAAATCGGCGACTGAAAGGTCTTCAGAAGGTCCGGTTAATGCAAACGGGTTCTCTGCACCGGCTTCTGCGAGTTTCGTTGACTGTGTTCCGCTGTTCATTTCTTTGAGCGCCAGTTTCAGTTTGTCGAGGTCTTCTTCGTCGCTTTCACTGTAGTTGAAAATATCCGAGTCATCGCTCTCTTCTGCTTCTAATTCGCCGCCGCTTGCCTCGCTTTCCTCGCCGCTTTCCTCTTCCGCTTCTTCAGAGTCAGCTTCTTCAGCTTCCTCAGAGTTGGATTCAGAGTTGGATTCAGCTTCGTCTTTGTTAGCAGCAGCTGCCTTCTTGCTCTTAGACTCATTTTTACTTGAATTGAGGCCGTCGTTCTCTAAATCATTCTCCAAATCGCTCAATTCGCTGTTCTTGGCCTCGTCGTCTAAATCCCATACCTCCGACAACGGTTTCAGCGCGTCCTCGTCAACACTGTCACCCCAGTTCTCTTCGTCCTCTTCATTCAAATTCATCGAGTCGTCAGAACTGCCGAACGCTTCGTCGCTGTCGATCTCTTCGTCGTCGTCGCTGTTCACGACGTTATCAAGAAGGCCACGTATTCTCTCGTCGGCGATATTGTCGAGATCGATGTCCTGCTGGTGCCTGGTTCCTTTGGCATAGTACTCGTCGTCCACGGCCAAATCAAAGGCGTTCAATGCGCGGTTCTTGTTTTTTCGTGCCATTGCAGAAATGAAAAATTTAATTAGGTAATAAGCGAAACAATTTGTGATCAGTTTTTTTTCAATATTGAAACCACAAAGAAACGGTTTTGTTGGTCATCGAATTATCGAATTATTGAATTATCGAATCAAATCAGACACAAATAGTTGTTGCAATTGAGATGTTCAATTCACGCAAGGAAGTTATAAACGAAGGCGATCTCGTTCTGGTGTGGATCTCGCGCACTGTGATCAAACCAGTGGTTGTGAAGCACGGAGAAGACATGCAGACGAAGTTCGGGATGTTCAGGCACAGCGAGATGATCGGCAAGAAGTACGGCTCGCAGATCAGTGCTAGTTCCGGCAAAGGGTTCGTCCATATCATGGCTCCTAGCCCCGAACTGTGGGCGCTTTCGCTTCCGCATAGAACCCAGATCGTTTACTCGCCGGACTCGAGCTATATCGTGCACAGAATGCAGGTCCGTCCTGGGTCTAAAGTGATTGAGGCGGGCACTGGTTCAGGCGCGTTCACACACGCACTAGCGCGCACAATTGGGAGCGGCAATACCGGCAATACCGGCAATAGCAGCGACGGCAGCGCTGTGTATACGTACGAGTACCACGAAGAGCGGCATGCGAAAGCGGTTGCCGAGTTCACCGAGCATGGTTTGACCAATGTTATTTGTAAACACCGCAATGTATGCGAAGAGCCGTTCGACAAGAACAACGCAACCGCCGTTTTTCTCGACCTTCCAGCGCCGTGGCTCGCCGTGCCTCACCTTTTTGAACCAGGAGTTCTGAACCGGTCAGAAACTGTGCATATTTGCTGCTTCAGCCCGTGTATCGAGCAGGTAAGCAAGACCGTCACTGTACTGAGCAAGCACGGGTTCCAGTCGATTGAAATGGTCGAGATCCAGGCACGGAGATGGGAAGGACACAACGTTCTGAAAAGATCAGTAGACGAGGCTCTGAACGTCTTGAAAGATGTCAGAAAAAGACGGGCTGTGGGCATAGACAGGCGCCAGCGTAAACGCCTTGCTTCAGAACTCGAGGAAAGCGAGCAGTCTGAAGAGCAGCGCGCGCTATTAAGAGGCGAGTTCGACCACCCGGAGGTATACAACCCATGGGGAAAAGGCGAGCGCGTCAAGGAGAGCGACCCGCGCTATAACTGGACGGCGGTGTCAACAATCGAGCCCGAAATCAAGAACCATACGTCGTACCTCACATTCGCAATACTGCCGGCTAAAGCAGACCTAGACTAATGACACATAATATACACAATCCCTATTTTCTTTGTCTCTTATGTAGATCCACTTTGTGGATGATTATGATATGCAGGTTGATTAGTATACACACTCTACCCAGAGAACTACAAGCAACTAATCAATGTACTGTTGAATTGTACCTGCTTTAAAGGATCTTTCTAAATACATTAAACCTTTTCAAATACCTGAATCTTTTCAAATACTTGAATCTTTTCAAAGACATTGCATAATCTGCCTTCTTCTTTAATTTTCAAATACAATGAATTAACTTACTTTTACGTAGTAGTGCTTACAGGTTGTGCCCAATTGAGCATTTAGCTCTGCGCTTTGTATTTTGTTTGTTAGTTGTTAGCATTTTGCTTTAGCATTTTGCTGTTGTTAGCATTTTGTTGCTGATGTTATTGTTGTTGTGTCGGCAGTCTGCAGTGTTATGAGTGCAATGCGTGGGGTAGCAGTATGCCTGGTGTAAGCATTGAACTACACCGTGATCGAGGTAGTACGCCCCTCGCGCATCAACGGAGGAACGCCCTGGCGAGACGTGATCTGCGCCTTGTACGAAGGACGCACCAACGGCGACGCAAGGCCCTTCATGACCATGAGATCGCTTCTCCGGACCTGTGTAGGATCGTCGACGAAGAACTGGTCCTTAATAGGCCGTAAAAGAATCGACGCAGAGGACTTGATGCACATGATCGTGTTAGTGGGAATAGAAATCCAGTCATTCCGTTCGAACGTCAAAGGCTCAGAAGCGACCATCACAAGGTTGTTCAGGCGGTGGCAGCGCTCCATTTTATACTGGCCAGGCTCCTTCTCGTAGAATCTGGTGCCAGTGCTGTAGTACAACGACGCGGCCTCTTCGGTTCTCGAGGAAACGTAGCGGGAAACGACTACAGTGTTGCCGTCAGTAAGAGCGAAATTCAGTAACGAGGGCTCGGGATCAGTCACACCGAGATCCTGCGCGGCTTCAAGCGACCAGCGCACAAGCAACGAAATTGTTTGTTCAAGAGCGGTTTCAAGCAGTTTAGGATCGAATTTGCCTTGAGGATCAGCGGGGTTAGCGCCAAGAGTATGCATCGTGTCCAAAAACAGAGCAAACGCGGCCTCAGAGTCGGTGCCGCCTTGGATATACAGAAAGTACTCCTCGCGGATGTACTGCACAAGCCGGCGCTTGATATGGTGGAAATACGACACGCCGCCGTTGTGCATGAACATCAGAGTATGGTACACAAAGGGGTGGCAATTCGTCTCGGCCAGCACGCCGGAGGTAGACGCGCGGACGTGCGCGAAAACAAGCGAGCTGTGGGTCTTAGCAGAAAGTCTGCTGAGGTTGACGTTGTTCCAGGCGGGGGTAGTGGCGCAGTAGACACAGGGACCCTTCTCCTCGTCGGCCTCCATGTTGTCGGGGTAGAACCCGACGCCGAAGCCGTCGCCGTTAATAGGGCGGCGAGTGTCTAAACGAAGCCGGCAGTCGAAAGACTGGTTGATGATGGAATGAGCGGGGCGCGTCAGCAGATGCTCGAGCCGGATGCTCTCATCGCCTTTATAGATCATGAATCTGCACATTGTGGGGTGTGCAATGTGTTTGGGTTTCAAGCTGTGACTTGAAGGTAGTAATTAATATGAGCGGCGGAAGTGCGTATTAAGGCATTTCCCGTGATATCTGGAATATCACGTGATATTGCGATAACGATTGTACTCTCGATTAGATGAAATAGTCAGAAGATTAAATTAGGGAACCAGCTGAACTGGGAAACACGGAGCGCTAAATTAGCAGTAAAGAAGGTTCTGGTGTAGAGGAAAACAGACAATGCGTTCACGAAGTATTTAGAGCGGTAATTACGGTTTGTACAAATAGTTGCAGAAGGCCGTGGGCGATAGGGGAAGGCCCTAGAAAGATAAGAGCCTGCATCGATTAGAGCCATGTGACGTAGGGGGTCATAGTACGATGTACGCGTTAGATAAAGTGAGAAATGAGAAATGAGAAGCGAGAAGTGAATAAGTGAATAGGGGATTTGATAAAAAAAGTCGAACTCAACTTCTATTTAGAAATAGCTAGAAACAATTAGAAATAGCTAGAAACAATTAAAAAACAATTGGAAACAATTGGAAATATTTAGAGATGAATAGAGACAATTGGAGATGAATAGGTGTTAGTAGATCTATAGATCTATAGAGGTAGAGTAGTAGAATTATAAACCCTTGGCGAAATTGCCGCCGTCTAAGAACCGTTCAATGATATTGACGATCTTCTCAAGGCCTTCTAACCATTCAACGAGCTGCGACTCTACTAACTCCAAAGGAGACCCCAGCTTCTCGTACAGGTCTTTGCGGTAAGGGCAGGCCGCCATAGCCAGTTTGAACACTGGACGCACAAACATGCTGTGGTACTGAGAGAGCGTCTCGCCGTAAGCCTTGGTGAACGATTTGCTGACCTCCTCGTCCTTATGTGTGACATTGCTCTTCATTCCCTCTAAAGTGAACCGCAGACCGCGAGTAAGCCATAACAAGGCCTGTGTAGCGTCGCGTTTCTTCTGCCCGGACTCAGAGAGAACGATTCTTTGTAATGTAGCGCCCTTTTCCTCGCCCAATTCGAGCTGCTTGGCCCGGATCTTCTTGATATTGCCTGCAATATCGTTCTGAACAGGGATAAACGCGCTGCTGCCGAACAGATCAAACAACTCTTTCACGCCTTCACTGGCAGCAAGAAATTCAGTCGTGTCGATCTCGCTGTTGTCGTCCACGCACACGTCTTTGAAGTTCTTTAACAAATCGTCGAAATAGGTCATTGGCGTGAGAATATGAACCGTGCCTTTGTCCTTGCCCTGGTAGCAATAGGTGCGCACTGTGCGTATGCAAATACGTGTAATACGTGTGCGTAAAGCATGGTGCTTGGGATAGGCAGAAACTCAATAGAGAGGAGAGCGTAATTAGGAATCTGGTAATAAAGTTTAAGATTGAATGCGATTGAATGCGATTGAATGCGGTTGCATGCGGTTGCACGATGAGATCGTCTGATGCTTAGTGGAATTGGCTAATACGTGGACTGGTGGACAGGCAGTGGACAGGCAGTGGACAGCGGATAGGTTGTGGACAGTTAGAGGATAGGTAGAGGATAGGTAGAGGATAGGTAGAGGATAAGATGTGAATAGTTAGTGAATTGGTAATGGTGACGCAGTGTTGGCAGAAGTGTTGGCAGATGATATATGCTTATAGGGTAAGGTGTATACGGTAGGACCGTGGTAGGGTGTAATGTATGGATATTCGGTATTCGGTTATACGATATATGGGTACGGGTATACGCATGCAGGCTCAGAATGTGATCTTTCCTGACCGCGAGTCGAGGTGCTCAATGACTTCAGCAACGAAATCAGAAGCAGAGTTCTCGCTCACTCTTGTCAATGTGATCAAACTCAGAAGCGACTTAATACCAATACCAAGCACTGAAGAACCAGTCGATTTCTTGATCTGTTGAGCCACAGCACGCCGCGTTTCAGGGTCGAGGAAGTCGACTGCATGCATAACAGGATCGAGTTCGTCGACTGAAGCAACAGCGTTCACAAACACGCGTTTCGTGAACAGCGCAGTCATGTCCAGTCTGTCCAGAACGTCGAATCGGCTAGTCGTGCCCAGAACAAGAAGCGGCTTGTCGGCAGGCGGGCGGGCGCGAATCAACGTTTTCAGCGACGTTGCTAACAAATTGCTGAACCGCGGACCGACATCCGACCACTCGATGATCGTCTCGATATCGTCAATGACAATAACACTTGTTTCAGAACGGTACGAATCGGCGAAAATCTGCTGGATATGCGCGACTTTCTGCTGCTCGGACATGCCTGTCATGTTCTCGGCCGCTACTAATTTAACGAAGGGGAAGCCAGAAGCCAGAGCGACTTGAGCAGCCAACGCAGTCTTACCCGCCTGAGGAGGGCCATGGAACAACGCCGACATCAAACTGTCACCACTGACTTTAACTGCTTCAACAAGTTTGCGGCCTTCGCTGAGAATGGCGTCGACCTGCGGCGAGAACGGGATAATGCCGTTCGAGATGCATCTTTGCAGCGTTTCTTCCGAAATACCGAACGCTGGTCTGACGTCCTGTAACGCATTCAAGAAATCGGCTCTTGTAATCAGCAGCTGCTTTTTCTCGTCGTAATTAACCGCGCCATTCTGCTGGAAATTCGTCTTTCTCGTTAACCCGGTTTGGGAAGCAGCCCTAACCACACCTGCAATCTCAGCGCCGGAATAGTTCTTAGTAAGCTCGGCTAACTCGTCTAAATCGACGTCCTGGCCTAACAGACCTTCAGTGCGCATCCGCTGCGTGTGGATGGCAAAAATCTGTTTCCGGCCATCCTTATCAGGAAGAGGGATCTCCAACTGGATCTCGAACCGGCCAGGCCGCATTAACGCCGAATCAATAAGGTCTTTACGGTTGGTCATTCCAATAACGAGAATATTGTTTAATTGGTTAACACCGTCCATCTTGGCAAGCAATTGGTTAACAACGTTGTCGCCAACACCTGTGCCGTCGCCGCGAGACCCGCGTTGCTTGAAAACGGCGTCCAATTCGTCGAAAATAATGATATGCAGGTTAGAATCGTCGCCTTTCGCGCGGTACTCGTCCTCTGCATCCTTGAACAGTTTACGGATATTCTCTTCACTGGCACCGACGAATTTAGAAAGCATTTCAGGACCGTTGACGATTTTAGGCTCGACAGCGTTCAGCATTTTACCGATCTGGCGCGCAATCAGCGTTTTTCCGGTACCTGGAGGGCCGTATAACAGCATGCCTTTAACATGCGAGATTCCTAGCCTCTCAATATCCTGCGGGCTCGCCATACGCGTGACAAAAGCACGCCTCAGAATCGTCATAAACTGTTTGTCCAAGCCGCCAATTCCCATACTGCGGAACTCGAAATTCGGCTGGAACAAATTGCCGCGGGCGCGCGCGCTGCCCTTCAGTTTCATGCTGCTATTAGGCGCTTTAGTGAAACTGATCTGGGTATGCGGCAGAAGCACACCACGGCGGTTCTGAATCGGTTCTTTTTGCGCGTCCAAGTCAGTGACTGCAGTCGATTTAACCGTCACGCGGAAATTGATGCCTTGGCGCTCGATTGCGAGCATCTGGCCAGGGACAAAGACCCGGGATTTAAAGCTTTGTAGGAACTGCTCGACCAGCTGTTTCTGTTCGTACTCAGTAGAAGACGTGCGGTTCGGATTGAAGAAATCGATTTCGAGCTGTAAATCAGCGAGGTAGACCTGCTCGCCTTGCCCGCTCTCGAAAATATCGAACGACTGTACTTGCACTGACTTCTTCAGAGGCCAATGCGCCCATTCACGCTGCGGGCCGCCAACAGCGAGCTCGTTCGGAGGAAGCTGGCTGCATACGCGCGCAGTCAGCACATACTGGCCGTCGCAGAGGAGGTACTGGCCGTCGTGGAACGTGTGGGCCGGGACGCCGACGACGTTGTCCAAAACGATATCGCGGGTCGCATTACACACACTCAGGATCTGCGAAGGCTGAGGGCTGAAGTTAGGGATCGTGTGTTTCGGCAAGCTCGAGCTAGAGCTCTCTTTACGGCCGAATCCAAGCTTCTCTATCATCGTTAGAAGGTAAGCTGACAAACCGGCCGCCACGCTTGAATGGGTATTTACCCTAGTGCGTTCACCTGATTCTTTAAACTGTATCTAGAAAATTAAATAAATACTTCGGATTTGGTAGGGTATAATTGGCACAATAATACGGACTGCATTCTACAGCTGGAAACTGGAAACTGGATTCGTTCTATTCCACTTATAGACCCTATTCCTACCCTGCAAAGACACGTGTCATACCGTTGCGTCTATAAGTAACTATAAGTAACCATAGGTGACTATAAGTAACCATAGGTGACTATAGGTGACTATAGGTGACTATTAGTATATATTAGTATCTACCACGTTGGTGCCAGAGATATGTACAATAGATTGTGAGTATATCTGCATCGTTACCAGTTCTAATCATCAGTTCTGGTAGTGGAATGAAGGAACTGGACCCACGGTTGCGACCCTACCCTACCACCGAGATCCGCCAACCCACATCTGGTCTGTAACCCAACTACCCAACCTTACACTCTACGTAATCCAAATACACTATAACATTAAAACTATAAACACGTCTATAAACTACTCCACAGAGTACTGCACCAGAATCCAAATACTGCAGCTCGTGCACTGCACCGCTATTTCGTCGGCGTCGTCGTTGCTCTCTAAATCCACTTCGTACAACTTGAACTCCGACCCGCACCGGCATTTCCGCGTCCATTGGAACTGCCCGTGCTCTTCATGCTCCTCCATTAACCCAAGATCTACTACTTCACTGAAATCAGGCGATTTTAATGGGTTAGGGCCTGAGCTGGGATATGAAGTGGTGCCTGAACTGCAGCATGAATTCGAGTGAAGATTGTGTTTTATTTGGATGTACGCTTTGTTGATATCGTCTATACTCAGTGCAGTCTGGTCAGCTTGTATTTTATCGGGATGGTTGAGCAGCAATGCGCGTTTATATGCCTGTTTCAGCTCTCTTTCGTCAGAGCTGCGCTGGACTTTCAGCAGTCGGTACGGGTCAGTATACCTATCCATTCTAGTCAATTCTGTACCTTTTAATAAGTCTGGGTAGTGTATAACAACACACTTTCTTTTTTAACTGTTTACAGGCAGATTGAAGAAATGAAATTTTATTCAGCCATTACAAATAAATTTTTCGGTTTCAATTTCAATTTGAAGTCACTTTTTCTAAGCATAATTTCTGGGCATGCCGGCTGTTGTCAGGACTGCAGGAGTGGAGTCGAATGCCGAGACGTTCGAGGTATTCAGTAATCCGAAACGCAAGCGCCAGGCGCGTGTAATTGAAGGGCAGAACAGCGCTAATGCGCACGTCGAGTACCGCGGCGTCGAAACGCAGGAACAGAAGTACTGTTTAGTGATAAAGGACCCCGAGACGAGCAAAATCGAGTTAGTAGAGGTTCCCGTCTTCGACATTGATACTATAGTTGCTAATGAACGCACTAAACAGCTCGAGCAGTCGATCGACCAATCCGGAATCGAGAACTGGCAGCAAAGGACTAATCTCGGTGAGGCCTTTGGTACTAAAAGGGCTAAAACCGCAATCACCGATATCACGCGCAACCGGATCGATGCCGAGATGCTGGAAGGCATGGAAGACGCTATTGTCAGCAACGTCAAGACGCGCACCGCTAATATGCAGTCCAACCGCGACCAAGCAAACGAGTCGGCTGGTTCTGAAGTCAATGAACACCGCCCTATTCCGGCTTACGATGCAGAGGCTACTGACGTCCGAAACATCTACCCTATTACGAACATTATTCCGCAACAGGATCTCGATGCGCTGCTGCCCTTGGTTGAGGAGATGCAGTCTGCAGGGATTATTGGCGCTATTGACCAGCTTCCGTATAAGGAGAGCGATTTTGTGAACGCGCAGCTCGAGCATGTCATGTCCGAAGACACGAACGTCACTCCCCGCCTGCAGCTGCTGTACTACGCGAGCTTTTTAATCGCCGTTTACAAGAACCGGCGCGTGAACTCGAAACTGCAGCTTATAGAGAAGATCCCCACTGCCCCGCGCACGCTCTTTGACAACGTGCTAAGCGAGTTCACGACCTCTAAACCCGGCAAGTTCGGAACCTCTAAGGAGCGCAGTTTTGTGTTCGATCCTTTTCATACCGATAAACTCCTGTGTTATTTGTTCGCCCTTATGCTGCATATCAACAGCTTCGAGCTGGACGTCACTCCCATCGCGCACGAACTCTCGTCGCCAGTCAGCAAAATGGAGACGCTGTTCAGAAATTTGGGTTGCACGGTGCGCAGAGCCACTAAAGAGGACTTGAAGCAGCGCGAACTCGTGAACGTTAGTGGGTACAAAATCGCTACTCTCAGCGCCCCTCTGAAGCTGCCGAACCTCACAAAGAGGAGACGTAATTAACCTATATTCAATAAACGCTTGACTTACCGTACCCTGTCACCTTAACCTGTATATCCATTATGCACCTACGCACTCGCTATGCACGGTAAGCGAATTACGTATGCTATTTACACGGACTACCATTTCATTCAATGAGTATGCTTCTATCTACGGTTTACGGTTTACAATTGGTGGGTTAAATGAGATCAATGAGGTCAATGAGTTCAATGAGATCAATGGGTTCAATGAGGTTCATGGTTTTCAGGTTCTTGAGGTGCTTGAGGTTCATGAGGTTCATGAGAGTCTGCAGTCTCGTCGTCGGAATGCCATACACCCGCAGCTGCATCCGGCAGATCCACAGGCTCAGTCTCTACTGAATCAATAGGATCGCTACTCTCGTTTGTCTCATTAAAAGAAGTCGAAGGTCCAGGGACAACCGGGCCAGCTGTTTCTTCGTCGCCGCTGTTCTCTTCCGAATCAAAGAACCCTTCTTCCTCGTTCAAAATCCTGTACCGCTCGTCGTCGTCCATCCGCGAGTAGAAACCCATTCTATCGTGCGGCGTGCGCGACCATAGAAGAGGCAGACTCGAGAAGAAGTCTGCGAGGTTAGCCGACCATGTGCCTGCGAGGTCTCTGGCTCTTTCTAAACCGGTATTCAAACCAGAATCCAAAGAGTCAGGCAAACTGACTGGTTTCACGGCAAACACTTTCAGTAAACCAAGAAGCAGGAACCCAACAAGGACAAGGAAGAACACGATCCCAAGAATCGAGGCGTGCTCGTTCCCGTTACCATCATTGTTGTTGTTGTTGTTGCCATTGCCGTTGTTGCTGCCGCCCTTCATGTACTCTTCGAACTCCTGTTCCTTACCAGGACACGGTTTCAAGTCGTCGCTGCCGAGCATTTCGCCGCCCTCACAAGTCGATCGGGCGAGTTTCTTGTACCCAGTAGGAACGTACCAGAAAATCCTGTCGTCTGCACACTGCGCGTTCATATCCAATGGACTCATTCCCGGAATCGGGTTACATGTCATTTCCTTAGTGTTGGTCTCGTACCCGAAATCGCACTCGTAGTCCTGGCGCGTGCATTTACACGTTTTCACAATATGCTTGGGCTTGCCAATATGCCCGTCGTTCATGAACTTCTTGCCGACAACGCATTTCGAGTTGTCCTTTTTCCGCTCGTAGAGCGATTCGTGTCCTAGCATGCATTTAGACTGCAATTGCGGGTGCGCGGGCGCCCATAACTCGAAATCCTTGGGTTTGCATACATGTTTAAAGCTAGGCGTGAAGTCCAACTGCACAGCAAGCGAGGAGTCGCTCGAACTGACGCCTTGGCCCATAGCGAAAACGAGCATTTTCAGGCTCGTGGATGTCGGCATAGTCGCGATATTGACGATCCAGACGGGTTCGTCGAAAATCTGCTCGGTCGTCCATGATTTGCCGCCGTCTAAACTGAATGTCACGTCCTGAGTACGTTCAACCGCGTTCGCAAGAACAATAACCGACCCAGAATCCAGAATCGTCCAGAAAGTAGGTTTCTCGTGAACCAAAGTCCAGCTGATTCCGGCATCTAAAGTCACAAACGTTTTAGACGAGCGGAAATCCGTTAACGAGGGGCCGACATTGCCTCTGCCAATAAACACACCAACGGCATACGGCGAAGAGGGCTGGTTACGGTAATTCAGGCGGTCAATGTACCCGTGCAAATGCAGTCTGCACTCGTCGTTGTCGTTGTTGTTATCGCACATCCCCTGCGGGGCCGGCAATCCGTCCCAGAACGCGCCGTCGCTATGCGTGATCACAGATTTAACGATTTTTTCAGCTCCCTGTTTCGCGTTTTCTTCAGCGTTCGCTACGATATTAGCAACAGCCACTCCTTCAACTGATTTCAATGGATCGAAATCGACGAACCCGGTGGTATACGCAGGCGCACGGTTCAAGTCTTTTAACACAACTGTGAACTCGAGGCCTTGTAACCCGCTTCGCAGAAGGTACCCGTACGCTTGGTCGTGGCTCTCGCCGTCATTGTTGCCGTTGTTAGAAGCTTTGGATCCTACATACAGCATAATCGCGTCTTCAACCGACGAAATCGTCGTGATTCCAAGCGTCAAGTCCATATCCACAAAGTCCGGGAAATGAACCCTGTTAAACGTTTCTCCGTCTAAACTACTGACGAGTCTGGCGTCCAGTTTCCCGTCGACTAGCGCGACGCTGATTCCGAGCAAGTACTTCCCGATTTCCGTCACTTTCTGGAGCCCGGAATCGAGGCCGCGTGCGTTCATCGGGTCAGACCGGAACAGATCGTGAGTGTAGACGTACGGACCTCTGGAATCGTCCATATTAGGCGCCGAGGCCGTCAGGCAGTAGACGAAGTCCTCGGAATGCCGGAACGGCAGGTCTTTTCCGAACCCGCACTCGGAAACGCGTTCAATTGCAAGCTCCCACGTGTCGCCGAAGTCGAAGGATCTGTACAGATTGGCTACACAGTCGAACTGCTGGTCGCACTGTTCGTAGCCGTGCATGATCAAGGCATTGACGTTCGTAGGATGGAATTTAATCGATCTCGAGTTCGCGCTGTTCAGCGTGGCTGGAAGCTTGACTTGCTTGAAACTGACGCCGCGGTCTGAAGAGAGCCACACACTGCGTTCCGAGATGCTTGTGTCGGTATACACGACCAGCTGCTCGTGATCAGTGAAGCTGCGGTACACACTGCGCACACGCTCGCCGTTGTTGGCGATATCCTGCACGAAATGCCAGCTGGCGCCTTGGTTTGACGAGATAAAGAGCTCGCCTATAGTCGTCCACACGAGCACGGTCTCGTCCTCTTTCGCCTCGGCGCTGCTCGGGATGTACAAATAGTTCCTGATCGTTCCATTGAACACTGTGCTCTGCATATTGAACGGGTCCCGTTGCTTCATGTAGTAGTCCATCGGTTTGTGGTTCGTGCCCATGCAGTCGCTGCGGGCAGAAACGGTCGCAGCATTGCACGCGGGCGACAAAAGAAGAAGCGCGCTGTACACGCTCGTGAGCATACTGACAAGCGGCCACATGCTCAAGAAAACAACGCCAAAGAGTCTCGAAGTACTGATCGATCAGCTCGGATTCATAATGGCACGCCGCGGGGATAGTCATCAGATACGGTATACTGTTAACAGCGTTTGCCTTGCCTGCCTAGTTAGATAACGTTGACTGAACGCAGAACGCTGATTGCAGACGCATGAAACAATATAGGCTACATGCATCCTATACTTAGTGTTCAGTGATGATGGTTGATATTGCCTAGTGCTTGTACTTCGTTATGGAAGTGTTGCGTGGTTATATTTATTTATATTTATTTATATTTATGTGGTTATATTTATATGGTTATATTTATGTGGTTATGTGTTTACCTGTTTATGCGTTTAGGCGTTTAGGCATTAAGGAACCATTTCTGGCGCCCACTTAGGTATTAGGTACATCCAGATACGGCAGGTATATTCATTAAGAGCTCGCAACATGCGTAGTGGGCAGGGGTTACGCCATCGAACCTGACAAAACCACCCTGGTTCGATCTTGTTGTGGGCGGAATATATAATTGCTGTGCTTACTGTTGCCATCAAAGCTTGCTCTTTAGTCTCGTGCTTACTGTGTCCACTCCTACGCTGTATACTGCTCTAACTGCTCTAACTGCTCTAGCTACACTTACTTAGTACATCGGAGGCTCCATTAAGGGTGCTGCGACTTACTAAGCAAGTATATCTTCTGATGCTCTTGTACTCGTTTTTAAAGACAATAACCAACCGCGAGGTCACAATAGAGCTCAAGAACGATCTCAAAATCGTCGGCGTGCTGAAATCCGTCGACCAGTTCCATAATATCCGCATAGACGACATCCAAGTGCTCAACCTCGAACAGTACCCGCATCTCGCGGCCGTGCGGTCTTTGTTCATCCGTGGCCCCAGTATACGCTACGCCTACCTCCCTAAAGACGCTGTTGACACAGATCTGCTGCAGGAGGCGTCGAGAAGAGAGGACTTGAAAACAAAAACAATGGTCGATTTTTAAACTAATGCATACAGGCTCAACTCTTTTGCTTTTATAAAATAATGCACGATAAGGATAATTCTGGCTAATTAGTTGTTGTTTTATAGCGCTGTAGTTGGTAGTTGGAGACTGTGCTTTGGCTCGCTGGAATATATTGACCTAACCCAATAACCACATTTACCGCATGCCATATAGCACAGATGGCAGATCGTACTTTCAGTTCATGGATCATGGATATGTTTCATGGATCATGTTAATATGTATTGGTTATTCTACGCAGGCGGCATGAACACGCCGTATAGTGCGGCCTGAGTAAGTGTCCATACAACGAAGTATGTTACCCATACCCGGCCCACTTTAGCGTGCCCACTGGACCACAAACTGGCAACGTAGACGTATATACTAGGCAAGCACGAGGCGATGCGCGTGATTATTTGCACATTCCAGAAAAATGTGGCTCCAATCAGCATACACATATGCACTAATGCAAGCCCGCGCCAGCCGTGGGTGTATAAATAGGGCGTAGACTGCGCGAGCAAACACAGCGTAGGAAGCGCGAACAAAAAGTTAGGAATATTGTTCGGCGTCCAGTATGCTAGAAACCCGTTCGACCAGTACTTTGTCTGGATGTATAAATAGATCGACGGCACTGTGTTCTGGCAGAACGGGAGGTCTAGAGCAGGACAGAGCTCGTAGTAGGCTTGGACTTGGGTATAAACAAAAGCCGACGCGATCAAACTGCCGCCAATGACTAGTCTTAAAATAGTGTGCACCCGTGTAACGCTTCTAGTCCGCAAACGGCGTACTTCGTTGAGCAATTGCGTCGTATACAGAATTCCCCATACCAAACCATTAGATCTGAGCAGCGTTGCCACTGCAAACAAAACACCAGCACAAATATAAGCATGATAATAGTAGAAAACAAGAACTCCGGCTGTGCTGAGAGCTGCAAAGGCGCTTTCAGGGTACCCAGAAACAAGAAATATCCCAGCAGGGCTAAACGAGTAAAGCGTTGCAGCAAGAGCGGGATTCCGAGAATGGAAAACCTTGTTTGCAAGCAAATAAACGAGCACAACAGTAACCAAATGCGAACCAATTGACAATGCACACGCCGACAAAGCCAAATCTTTAGTGCTAGTAGAAACTGCGAAAAACCTGATCAGTTGGGACCAGAACCGGCTGAAAGCGTACTCGTGCTCGTAGATTTGGCCGCGCTGCGCGTTCGAAATGTAGTAGACCATATCCCATGTCAACAGCCGCGGAACGAGCCGCGACTCATTCGGATCAACAAGAAGGGTAGAGGACGTGTCCCAGAGTCCTCGTGGAAGACAAAAGGCCGCAGCCAGCAGCAGTTTATGCAGAACAACTGCTGCAATATACTTCACACCAGCCATTGGGAATCCACGTGACTAAAACACAGGTCAGTGTTATGCGTGCGTGCGTGTCGGCATGTCTGCCTGCCTGTAGGATGTCTGTGTGCGTGCTTACCTATAATGGTTGCGACGTTCAGATCTTAAGACACTGTGTTTGATTTGGTGTTGATGCGATTGTCTTTAATTATTCAATTGCATATTGCTCGAGAAACTGCCTGGATTCCCTCATTTTGACGGCTTTTGTTCAATGTGGCTGAATATACTGGTTTACGATGTACTGCTCTACTGTGCTATGTACTGCTATGCATTGCGACACTTGTAGGTTCTATTTTTTTATCATGTTCGCGCGCATAAGCATGTCACGCATATATGCATACAATCTACGCGTGTAACCGCATGTCCACATGCGTGTCCACATGCGCACCCCCATGCGTGGGCAGAAACCACATGCACACATCCAGTAGAATACATGCATACGGGCTGCGTATATACCGCGTACAAGCCGCGTATAAACCGCGTAGGGGTGTACTGTATGTATACTATGCACGCATGCTCGCATTGTAGACAGTGCCTAGTCACGTTCAACCAAGCACGCCAATGCTAGGAAGCAGAGAATTACAGCTACAGCCACAAAGACAAGTTTATGCTAGGTACTTGAAATAGACAGTATACACATGCACACCTGCATATCGCCTGCATTAGAGATCGCAGATCCCCAAAGATGCACGCTGTTCGCATTTTCGTACGCCGCATGTGAACAAGGCTAGGGTTCGCGTTCATCGCGTTGAGGGTGCGGGTTATGTACCCAATTCTTCACTTCACATTAAGACGTGTCATAAGGCGTTACGTTTCCTATTTAATTAAGTCCCAACCCGACTGCTTAATACCAAAACCCCCCATGGCTAGCGGATCGTCGTATGTGGCGCTAGCCATTATTCTAGCTATAGGCTACCTTAGTTATAAGTATTTAGTAGGCGGCCCTGATGTTGTCAACGAGGCCCCTCCTCCCTCGATCAACGTCACGGCGGCGGCTAACGCCAACGCTGGTGCTGGCGGAGACAACTCCGTTGGCGATATCTCGACACGCAACGTGAACGAGAAAATGGCCAGATATAACAAAAACACCGTTATTTTCTACGGTTCGCAAACAGGAACCGCTGAGGATTTCGCCTTGAAACTCGCTAAAGAGCTTAGTTCGAGATTCGGGCTCAAAACAATGACCGCGGATCTCGACGATTATGATATGGACTGTTTGCACGAGTTCCCTAAAGCCAACCTTGCTGTGTTTGTTATGGCGAGTTACGGCGAGGGCGATCCTACTGATAACGCCCAGGAATTCTACGAGTACCTTATGAACGGCCCCACATTCGGCGAAGACGAGTCTGAGGAGCTCCCTGATTTCCATTTCACCGTTTTCGGACTCGGCAATTCTTCGTACGAGTTTTTCAACAAGATCGGAAGAGACGTTCATCGCGCTTTCAACGGCCTTAACGCGCAAGCAGTTGGTCCGTACGGCGAGGGCGATGACGGCAAAGGAACGCTTGAAGAGGATTTCATGTCCTGGAAGGAAGAGCTTTTCCAGGCCCTTGTTACCGACTGGGGCTTAGAAGAGCACGAACCTGTTTACGAGCCTACAATCAAGGTCGACGAGGTCAACAAACCGGGTCCTGAAGGCGAGGAATCGAGCGAGAAATTAAGCGAGATTACCCCTGCCCAAGAATCTAAGGTTTATTCGTCGAACGTGTACCTTGGCGAGCCCAACTTGAAGCATTTAGTTGCCAGCAAAACCAACTCGCTTGCCCCGCCTCCGTATACCCAGTCCAACCCTGCAGTGGTTGATGTTGTCAATGCCCGCGACGTGTTCAAGGATTCGGACCGCATTTGCGTTCACATGGAATTCGACACGAAAGGCATCAAATACGTCACTGGTGACCATCTTGCTTTTTGGCCGCAAAATTCCAATGCTGAAGTCGATAGGTTCATCAAGGCTTTCGGAATCACTAACCCAGGCCAGGTGATTGCTATTAGCCTTCTTGACTCTACCTCGGTCGTGCGCGTTCCCAGCCCGACTACTTACGGTACTGTCATTAGAAACTGGCTCGAGATCAACGGCCCTGTTTCGCGTCAGGTTCTGGCCTCAATTGCGCCGTACGCGCCGAACGCTGAAGTCAAGGCTGCTGCTAACAAACTCGCTAGCGACAAAACCATTTTCGCTACTGAAGTAACGGCCAAATGCTATAACATTTCGCGCCTCATGCTCGATTTGAGCAAGGGCGAGCCGTGGTCGGCTGTTCCGTTCAGTTTCGTTATTGAGACAATCGCTACTTTACAGCCGCGGTACTACTCGATCTCCTCGTCTAATTTGGCCGATCCCGAAAAGATCTCTATCACTGCTGTTATTGAGAAGAGCACTCCCAAAGGCAGTGACCACGAGGTTTGCGGTGTTGCCACGACGCATATTCTTGCTTTAGAGCGTAAATTGAACGGCGACGAGGCTGCTGCTAAGACCCACAGGTTAGAAGGACCCAGAGGACTTTACGCTCAAGGCCCTACTGGCGCCCGTGCGCTTGTGCATGTCAGACACTCGCTGTTCAAGCTGCCTGCTAAACCCACTGTGCCTATTATCATGGTCGGTGCCGGCACTGGTGTTGCTCCGTTCAGAGGTTTCGTTCACGACAGAGCTACTATGAAAGCGCGCGGCCGCGAAGTTGGACCTGCGCTTCTTTTCTTTGGTAACAGGAACCGCGCTAACGATTTCCTGTTCGAAGAGGAGTGGGAGAAATGCGACGACTGGTTGGACGTTATTACTGCTTTCAGCAGAGATACCGACGTCAAGGTCTATGTCCAGCATCTGCTTATGGAGCACAGTAAACGCGTGAACGAGCTCATCATGCAGGGCGCGATGTTCTACGTCTGTGGTGACGCTAGCAAAATGGCGCGCGATGTCCACCGCACCCTGATCGATGTTGTTGCTAAGGAACAGGACATTGCTCGCGACCAAGCAGAGACGATTATCAAGAAGATGAAGGCTCGCGACAAGTACCAGGAGGATGTTTGGTAGATTTTTTTTCCAAAACTAGTGTATTTTTATAGCCTTTAATCTAACCCTAGCAAATCAAACGCTACGTATCGGCAATTACGTCGGCAATTACGTCGGCAATCTCGATCTGCAGCTAGCATGCATTTCAATTACCGCAATCACTGTTGCTAGGTGCATGCATCTGTTTGAACAGGGGTGCAGTGTATATAATTAGCTAGGTGGTATGTATTTATTGATATTCCGCCTCAAAAATCATCGTGTTCAATGCAATTGAATTGGCTAATTGACTGAACTTGATGAATGAATAAATGAATGAATGAATGATTGAATGAACTAAATGAAATGGATGAAATGAAATTACCATATAAGTGCATGACCCTTACCCAAAAATAATACGTAATACGGACAAACTAGAATATATCAACAAACGCGTCTACTGAGTCTCGATCCTCCAATGAGCATTCGCTTATTACTGCCGCTGAACAAATCCCTGTCTCGGTCGTTGCCCGGCTCGGTAAGAGGCGTGTTCCGCTCGGGACTTTCTAATGATCTAAATCTATTCCGTTTGAATTCGATTCCCAGTTCAAACGGCCTGCGTTTGACCGGGTTGCGCTCGTTAATGACGTCGAGCGCGCGCAAAGGCCCTGAAGTCGAGCTGCCGTCGCAGTCGCCGAACATGGTCTACCCCACTAACAGCCAGACCCAGCTCGGAGTCGGCGCAATGCCCCAAGGCGCTAAACTGAACAAACCCCGCATGGTCTCTACTAAAGGCGTTGCTTACTGGTTGCTGTTCTGCGGTGTTTCCGTGTTCGGCATCGTTCTGCTCGGCGGACTAACTCGTCTTACCGAGAGCGGTCTCAGTATCACTGAATGGAAACCGATTACTGGCGCCCTTCCTCCCCGGACCCAAGAGGACTGGGAAAAGGAGTTTGCTTTGTACCAGCAGAGCCCTGAATTCAAGGAGCTCAATTCCGACATGAATTTAGACGACTATAAATTCATTTACTACATGGAATGGGCGCACAGACTCTGGGGCCGTGCTATTGGGTTGCTAGTGATTGCTCCTGGTTTGTACTTCGTTTTAAGGAGAAAAACATCGCCTCAAACTAACCGCTGGTTGCTCGGCATCACAGCACTGCTTGGATTACAAGGCGCCATTGGCTGGTGGATGGTCTACAGTGGAATCGACCGTAAGAATTTAGATTCTCGTGCCGACAGCCACCCTCGTGTCAGTCATTACCGTTTGACCACCCATCTCGGCGCTGCGTTCCTGCTGTTTATGGCAATGACGTTCACCGGCCTTGACATTCTGAAGCAGCACCGCTACCTTGCGAACCCGCAAGCCGCAGTTGCTGAAATCAAGCTGCTTAGCACCCCGTTAGCGCGCACTTGCCGCCGGTTCGCACTCGGTCTGCTTCTGCTCGAGCTTGTCACCTCGATGAGCGGCGGGTTTGTTGCTGGTTTGGATGCTGGGTACCTCTATAACGACTGGCCGCTTATGGGCACGAGATTCATTCCTTCAACCAGCGAGTTGTTCGAAAAACGGTACACACGCGAAGATGATCCTTCGTCGTGGTCTCTTATTTACCGCAACTTCCTTGATAACCCCGTTACTGTGCAGTTAGGTCACCGTTTGCTTGCATACACTACATGGACGGCCTGCTTTGCCTACTTTTTATACTCTCGTAGACACAAGGCCATGCTGCCGCGTGCCGCGTACAAGGGCGCACACGGCGTGATTGGATTCGCCAGTTTACAAGCTTTGCTGGGTATAACGACTCTTCTTTATATCGTGCCGATCCCGCTTGCTGCAGTCCACCAGGGCGGCGCAATTGCATTCCTCACCTCTATTCTCGTTTTGCTTAACCGGCTTAGAATCCCTAGACCCCAACTCCGCCGGTTTTTGAAGTTGATGTCCGAGAGCGCCAAAAAGAACCCGCAGCCCAGCATTAGGACTTCTGCACAGGGAACTGTCAGGTCGGCAGCCAAGACTGCTGCCCCGCCAGTCTAATTCTGTTAATTGCTATACTCAGTGAAAAAACTGCTTTCGGAAGACGGCACAATCTCCATGGAAGCACATGATTTTGTTAGAATCCACTCGGCTTCTTCTACCTCCTCACGCAGCTTCTCAATATGTCTTCGTAACCGTCGTCTTGCTTTCTCGGTCCGCACCAATGCCTCTTGTATTTTTTTTATGGGTATCATCTAATCTCGATCTGGATCTTAGATATGTGGTTTTCCTATGTGGAGTTTGTGTATATATATATATTGTTGTAGGACAGGGCATAGGTAGTTGAGATGTGGTTATGATTGAATGCGGGGTCATTATTGGTGCTAAGTTAGTGCGTTGTACACATGGGTTGGGTGTGAGAGTAATTGAGTTGCGAGAGAAGTGAGAGAGAAGTGTGAGAAATTCTTTTGTATGCACATATACATATATATATATACACATTGTCATGCACATGCACATTTCAGCGCATATATGTGGCATATATGTGGCATTTGTTGCGTGCAATAAGCCGCTTTACAAGCGGACACATTCTATGGGTTAATGAATGCGTATGTAAACGGCGATCGAGTATTGTTCATTTCATTAGTTTCATTACATTTTATCTACTGCGGGATATGCTCAGCTCCTAAATACTGCTGGCTCGATTCCAGTATTAATGTAAGCTGCTCCTCGCTGAATCTCATATCAGCCTCTTCAATAAGACAGTACAGAACAGGCCAATTGTCTGGCGCAGAATTGACTAGTTGCAAAATCTCGGCCTTTTCGAGCTTTATATCGTTTTCTTTCAAAACATTAATAAACTGAGCAATGTTCTCAGCAGTTTGTGGGTTGTCCTGATTATTAGCCGGTCTTTGTTTTAAGTATGAACTCAGTTCTACACAGATGGTTTGCAAATTCTGTAAGGATCCGAAGACGGGCTTGTCTTTAACCTCTTTAATGAAAGAAGAGACCTCGTAATTGCACAACAAAGCTCCTGACTTCTCCACGATCTTCATTTCCACGTAAAGGTTACAAAGATTCACCAAGAATATGAACGTAAATACAGGCTACAAGATACCAGTAGTGAATGCGTCCACATTTTTCGAACTAACCCAGGTACTATACCCAAACCTGACATTTTCGCAACATTTTCGCAACATTCACGCAACACCTTCGCAACTAGTAGTATCATGTAACCACTGAACCAGACCAAACCAAACCAAAGAAACCAAAGCCAGATCTGGGGCGACGGGTTGTAGGGCTGATGACAAACCCACATATAGGGCTTACTCTTAATTATTACCAATCCTCAGCCATTGTACGGCGATGTACCCCAACCCATTGTCCCAAGGCCGACAACTTTTCATTATCTGCTGTGTCAGCGACTCAGACAACTCCTGACGAGTGTGGTACAAAACTGAATAACCCATTGGACAAGACCTGCACATGTCGTTAACCATCACCGAAAAGGGATCTTTCCAGCACATCCTTCGTCTTCTGTCGACTAACGTCGATGGTAACATCAAAATCATGTACGCCCTGACCACTATCCGTGGTGTTGGTCCCCGTTTCGCCAACCTTGTTTGCAAGAAGGCCGATATTGACATGAACAAGCGTGCCGGTGAGCTCTCCGTTGAGGAGCTTGAGCGTGTCATCACCATTATCCAGGACCCTACTCAGTACAAGATTCCTACCTGGTTCATGAACCGCCAGCGTGACCCTGTTGACGGTAAGAGCACTCATCTTCTTGTCAACCAGCTCGATACTAAGCTCCGTGAGGACGTCGAGAAGATGAAGCGCATGCGCTTGCATAGAGGTCTCCGTCACTTCTGGGGCTACCGTGTGCGTGGTCAGCACACCAATGCCACCGGTCGCCGCGGTGTTGCCACTGGTATTATTCGCAAGAACTAATATTATAACTTATTCATCCTATTTGCTGGTATGTAACCTGTAGAATCGCTAAGTATTCGCAAAGAGCCTTGTGATCTAATATGTGACTCTATACTATAATATATCGGTCTTCGAATTCTACTCTTAACGCCTTTTCTTCACTATTTATATCCAATGCAATGAGATCACACTTTGCAGGCTACATCGCATATAGTTATGATCATGTTTCTTAAGTGTAGGTGTAGGTATAGGTATAGGGGTATAGGTATAGGTATAGGTGTGGAGTTGTGCGATTGTGGTTGTGTAATTATGCGATTGTGTGCTTTTGTGGTTGTGTGCTTATGCGATTGTGCGCCTGTATTGTATGCTTGCTTTATTTTTCAACTGTGTGGTTGTTTAGTGTATGTAGATCCGTATTGTGTGGCTGTGGCTGTGATTGTTATTGTACCTAAGTACCTATATGACATAATCAAGGAGCCATGTAGCGGTGGATCCTGTGGTTCATACATGTAAAGTAACGTTAACTAAGATAAAGAAATCTACTGCTTGAACTGCTTGCGCTCTTTCGGGTAGCTAGCACCGTCCTCCTGGATACCGAGGCTGGCTAGCCACTGGCCCTGAGCAATTGAGGTGGTGACGTCTTTGCCCTCAGCAAGAGCAGCGACGAATCCACCCGCGAAAGCGTCGCCAGCACCGTTAGTGTCCTTGATCAAGTTCTGGTCGAGCTTGACAACAGGGTGTTTGCTGGTCTTGACTTCCTTGGTTTTTAAATCGGCAACAGCGAGAATTGTGTCCTCTAAACCATGAGTGATAATGACGAATCTCGGCTTCTCGGTGTTGGCCTTAGGAAGAAGGGCGATATGTTTAGCAATGGCTTCTAAATCGGTGCTGGGGATCTCGTGGGCCTCGGCGTAGGCAGCGGCCTCGCTCTCGTTGCAAATAAGGTAGTCCCAGTACTGAGAAGTGCTGTCGATGGCGTCCTTGAAGAAACTGCAGACGAAAGGAGCGCTCAAATTAACACCGAACAGTTTGTTAGAAGCAGTAGCGTGCTCGCCCAGAAGCTGGATCGCCTCGACACAAACGGTGAAGTGGAATCCGCCAACGTAGAAGACTTTAGCCTTCTCAACAAGCTCCCAGTTCTCGGGTTTCTTGAGATGGGCAGCGTGGAAATGGTTAGCAGCGTTGAGATCAGTGACCAATGACCGGTCGTTGCCAGTGAGCAGAACGGCGCATTTACCGGTGTGGAAATCGGTCTGGTACTCGTACTTGGTAAGCACACCCGCAGACTCGTTGGCCTCGAGCAGTTTCTCGCTGTAAATATCCTTGCCGACCGATCCGAAGTACGCGACCTGTTTCGAGGGAAGAATGTACGCAACACCACGTGCGGTGTTCTGAGCAGCACCGCCAGCAACCAGAAGAACGTCGGGGTTCTTCATGATCTCGGGGTAGATCTCGTTGTGCTTGGGCTCGGCGAGAATCGCGTCGTTCGATTTAAGGCCGTACTTAGCAAGGTACTCGGGCGTAGTGCGCACCTGGATATCAAGAAGGGGGTTTCCCAAACAAACAACTTCAACCATTTTTTTTTAGATGTATACAAAGATACCTTCTGCCTACTTATGTAACGCTAATAACCATTTGTGTGATCACATGCAGGGTTTGTGGTTTGCGTTTGGGGCCATTCAAAACTTGGGTTAATCAACGAATTTCAGGCTGATCGATGGATTGGAGTATGCAATTCGTTTGTTCTGGTTAGTGGAGTTGGTATTGAATGCACGGAGTGTGTGGATAGGTATGAATTGCGAGGTGCGCGCGTTTACTTAGAGTACCTGCTCCAGCCTTTACAGGTACTTCTGCATGTGATCGCATGTGTACGCATGTAGTGGAATGGGTAGGACAGGAGATAAACACACAGTAAATAGGAGATATCGAAAGAGAAAACACATACAAGAGTAGGCCTTAGAATACATTTAGTGAACTTGGTAGATATAATGAAGTAAAAGACGCAGCAGGAGCAGTGACTTGGTTGTGTGGCAGTGTATGTAATAGTGTAAGAGCAGTAATATTATGGTGCAGACACGTGCGAGTAGGCATGGTGCAACGCATATAGGCATGGTGCAACGTATATAGGTATGGTACAACGCATATAGAACGCATGTAATTGAAAGTGTGGTAGGGTACATCCTAACCCTGGCCATTAACGCAGACATAAACGACTTAGTACATGAATACATACCTAATCTCATAAACGGACAATTGATCATTTAAAGGTGCTTTTTCTTTAATCCCTTCTTAAAGGATACTCCTCTTTAGTCACGCCGTCCTTGGTAAGAACGAATATCTCCAGTGTATCGCCGATCTTGATTTGGCGCTCGGCAGCGCCCGTGAACGCGTCCTTGACAAGATCGATTGCCGTTTTCAAATCAAGGTTAACACGCTCGCGGTATTTTCCCGTCTCTGGATCAAGCTGGTTCTCGAAACTGACCTGGTTATCAAGGAAGGGTACTAACAGCTCAGACGCGTGTCCTGCAGCACGGCTGGGCTCCCGGTCGTAGCTGCCAAGAGGATCGAAACTGTAGACTGCGCCGTCGCCTTTCTCGGTGAGCCCGATCATTATAGGGTTGACGTAGTAAGGGAAGAACCGCTTGCCGTACAGAACCATCATTGTGACCCTGGCAGCGGCCTTAACACTGATTTTATGGTCGTTGTTGTTATGATGGTACCATTTAATCTGCTGCTTCAGGTCGTCGACAAGCTGTTTCGCATCAGCACTGAACCCGTTCGAGCTGACGAGCAGCCCGTCTCCGACGTCGAAGATTTGAGACGCGTCGCGCGAGTCAATAGAGTAGCCAGTCGACTGGCGCGTGTCGCCTGCTAAAATGGCGAAATCCGAGCCGGCGATGGCCAGTGTGCTGCCTCCTCCGCTGTCTCCGTACGGGTTGAATCTTGACATTGTGGCGCTGATGACAAACCCAACCTGTCCCAAATTGTACACATCGTACACATCCCACCACAACCACCAAATACCATCTAATCACGCTAACCGCACCTAGTCACGCTAACCACACCTAACCATGCTATGCGCACTATGCACATTATGCGCACTATGCCATGCATACTAAAGCACATACCACCGCTGACATCCAGTGTAACACGGAATAGTATAGAATAAATAGCGTAGCAAAGCGTATAAAAGTGTAGAAAAGTGTAGAAAAGTGTGGAATAGCGTAGTATAGCGCATTTTTAAAATCCACGTTACGCCATTCACACCTCTATTCCACAAATCTGCATCAATTTTGCCTGCCGTTTCTTACTGCAGTTCAACGCATCTTATGATGACAGCTGCACATTGAAATCACTGCTTACTGTACTGCATAAACTAAGTTCAAACTGTATAAAGAGAGAAGCAAATACTTTGTGTACTTTGTATACTTTGCATACTGTACGCTATGTAAACGCGTATAATATGAGTACATTTTTTATGTATTGGAACAGAAGTGAACTGTTATAACTGCATTTCAGGCCTCGCTTATCGGTGACAATATATTACATAAACAGAACGTTATGTCATGTAGACGTGCAAGTCAGTTACTATTAAACATTAAAGCAGCAGTAAAGAATTTCGAATACTTTAAATGCGTCCCAAGCATTCATTCCACACTTCAGTCATCTCACCCGAATCCAGCAATGACGTTGTGTTAGCAGGGTTAGAGCAGCTACTGGTTCTCCACACATCTGCACTGTGTGTTAGTAACTACCCTTGCCCTTTAATCAGCCCTTCCCCACCTTAAGCAGGCTAATCCGATCTTTAGTCCTCCTAAGCCTAAATTAAAAACCAAGAAGAACCGATAGGAATCGAATGCGTAACCGCCGTATAGAGTACGTGTTTGGCCCGCCGCAGCCTGAATCAGGTCATGCGATCGGTGTAGGCGCATTGCGCATGAACTACAACACCATTCTCGCGCCCGACAGCCACGGAACTTTGTTTTCCGGCGGCCGCGACGGCCGTGTCAACGCGTGGACGCTCAGAGGTGACGAGGCAGTCAGCTCGCTGATGCAGACGTGCCACACGAACACCGTCTCGGCGTTGATGCCGTTTTCGCCCGAAACCGTGGTCACAAGCAGTACTGACACCACCGTCAAGGTATGGAACCTAAAGAGCAACGACGTGGTCAAGCTCGGGCACCATTTCGACTATGTAGAGTGTTTGACCCACTACTCCGACACGTGTGTCGCGTCTGGTGGTCTAGACGACCGCGTTATGGGCTGGGACGTGAACAGCCAGAAACAGGCTTTCGAATTAGCAGTGAACCACTCGGTGTACACGATTTCGTCGGTGCGTAACTCGTTCGTCATTACAGGCTCTCCTGACGGCGCCGTCCGGATCTGGGATCCCCGTCAACAGAAACAGGTAATGAAATTGGCCGGGCATACTGACAGTGTGCGCAGTATTCTTGTTTCCGACGACAGAGACAGGATTCTGTCTGGTTCTAGTGACGGTACTGCCGTTCTGTGGAGTCTGCGCTACGGTAGAGCGCTTAAAACGATGTCGCAGTTCGATAGCTCTATTTGGGTACTAAGGCCGTTCGAAAAGGGGTATATTGCCGGTGACAAGAACGGCTCGCTGTACATGTCGTCGAGCCTCGAAACCGAGCCGCAGACCGTGTACAGAGGCGTTCTGCCGCATGGGTTAAAGGGGTTAGTATACGACGAGAAACGGCGCGGAATGTGGCTGAGCACGCCGTTCAACCCGGATATCAAGGCTCTTGATTTGAAGGGCAACTGCCGCCAAACGCTTCCTGGACATAAAGGTCTGCGGAAGCACCGTTTGCTCAACGACAAGCGCCGGGCATTGGTTGCGGATACCGACCGTAATGTGCAGATGTTCGACTTGGTTGGAGCGAAACCGTTGCCTTTTGACCAGCAGATCAAGCCTGACCAGGACGTTGACGAGGCGTTGGACGATATGCTGGCTGAAGTGAACACGATGGACGTTTTAGATAACTGGTGCCAGGTCGAGATCAAAGCCGGTCGGATCTATGTGATTTTGGATAGACAGTCTGTGAACAACACCGAGGTTTATTTAGACGATTTGTCGAAATACGTGACCCAGAAGTCGCCCGACGGTAAAGAGACGCAAGGCAAAGAAACCCCGTTTGTTTCGCCAATCCATACGCCGCTGATCTCGCCTGTCAATTCTGGCTTTATCAAACAGCACAGCCCGGCCGTTTCGCGAGTAACAAGCGCACAGTCTTTAGACAACGCTTTGCAACGCACAAGCACTAATAAAAACAAACGCAATTCGCGGTTAGGAAGCGGCCGAGGCAAAGTCGATTTCTACGACCCCGACGACGAGAGCTCTAGCGATGAAGAAGAGCCTGTTTCTAAACCGAAACTAACCAGACCGCGGTCCCAAATCGGCCAACCAACTCAGCCAGGCCAAATATCGCCGTTATCCGGCCCAGTTGATTCGCCAGCTCAGTCTCAGCCTACAACTCCTTCTAAACCTAATTCTGCGCTTACTGGACCCTCTAGTGGCTCTACTAACCGCAATAATGGAATGGTCGAAACCGAAGAGCCGGCTGACGAAGAAACTGCTGATGATGAGCTCAGAATCAATCTTGGTAATTTCGTGCTTGAGAACCTGCTCAGAGGTGTTATTGATAACCTGTTGAAGCAGTACGCGAAGACGAACGACGCGCATACCCCGACTCTGCACCCTAGAGCTTCGTCTCTAGGTCTCAAGCAGGAGCAGCACCATTCGCACCATCAAAGCACGCAGAATGCGGCTAATACTAGCACTACTAGCACTCACCACGAGACGAGCACGCACTCTAAACGGAAAGGCGGTTTTTTCAGCCGACTGTTTGGTAAGAACAGCAGCAACAACAACAAGTCCACTAATAGACACAGCACTTTGCTCAGCGGGTTGAGCGGCAATGACAACAACGCTAGCAGCAGCAACAACGCCAGCAGCAACAACGCTAGCAGCAACGGCCCAACGAACAAGTACAACACTAAAGTAACCGGCCCTGGATCAGCGACTGTTTCGACTTCTCAGGACAAGGAAATGACTCCTCAGCAGCTTAAAGATCTGCGACTCACGAAACTGTTGAAAGAGCCGGACTCGAGAACGTTCACAGAGGCATGGGACAAAGCCAACAAATGCCACTCGTTCCAAATGGCCGACCCCGAGGCTCCAATTACCGAGATCATCAGCCGCCAGACCCGGATTATCATCACCGAGTCAGAACCAGGAGCTGGTGCGCCTACTGAGATTTTCAGCACGACGGTCGGCGCCCTTATTAATAACGATTCAGAAGACAGGAAGATGATGAAGGAGCTGCCGGGATGGGTAGGAGACGCTGTTCTTCTTGGTAAACTGCACCTGAAACGTCCCACCAAGATCGGGTTCTCGATTGTGCCGTTGTCCAAAGACTTGCCGGACTTCAATACCGACGACACGCGGTTGACAGCGATTGCCATGCTGCGGATGCGCAAGATCATGGCGTACATTGTAGGCCAGCTGCAGAAACAGAAGATCTTGTCTGCGCAAGCCAGTGCTTGCCAACCAGAGGAGCTTATCAGGCTCAGCTGTAATAACACGGATATCGATCCGTTGACGACTTTAGCAACTGTGAGAACGCGGATCTGGCCTCATGGCGGCGATGTGTCGTTGGGATACTCTTTAAAGAAACGCGTTTAGGTACTGTATTTTACCAGATTCAACTATCAACTATTTACACTTTCAAATATAGATTCACGCTTAATTGCATTCTCAATTGCATTCTCAATTGCATTCTCAATTGCCGATGCGAACTGTTTAATAGGTTCTAGATTCTACGTTCTTTAATTAATGCTTTGATTGGATTCATTTCATTTGATTTAGTTTGATTTAGTTTGATTTAGTTTGATTTAATTTCATTTAATTTCATTTGTTATGACGTTGGTTGCTTAATTTAGATGCTTTGATTACTTAGGTACTTTTGCATAATTTTGCTTATTCGTGCCTCCTTTTGGTCACCTTTGATCACTTTTGGTCACTAGTGGTTACTTTTGGTTACTTTCAGTTTTTGGTTACCCGTTCTTTAGATGCGTTTGGGACTTTTAGTTACTCAGCACCCTCAGTTCAGCGACCCCTGCACCCATGTACACGGCTGGAAACTGTAGGTAGGCCTCCAGGTCTGTAGGGTAATCTGACGTTTAAATTATTCCCTGTACATGAAGACAGCAGAACGCACGTATCCTATGACTCGGCAATTCTATTGATTCTATGCACTGCCGCGTATTTAAAAGAAAAAAAATTTGTGCTTGCAGTCGCAATTCGTAAATAACTATCTGTCTATCTTTTTCTTTCCTCCTGTCTCTTGTCTCTAAGCGGAATGCTGTCCGGTTTTCATTTCAGGTTTGACAGCCCTCTGTCACCTTTATGCACAGTAAACACATTCTATGCCTAATGAGAAACTGTCGTCGTTCCCAATTACTACATACGCTGCAGGTGTGAGACTTATGCATGTGTACACCTGTCGTCTTTACTGAAACAGTCTCTCCACCGGTCTTGTAGACAAGGACTCTGTTAAGGCGTTATCAAGAGCTAGTCGTGCATCGGTTCTGCGCAATATTTATTATTTAGCAAACGTTTAGTCCAATTGCTTTTTTTAGACACCGTCTTCAAACCTATAAACTATTACATTACCTACGTTGCCTACATCACAAGCTTTCCTTTCTGTATTTCTATCCTTCATCTTATTTCATCTTATTTCTCTAGTGTGTCACTCACATGCTCTCCTACGTCTGAGCTTTTGCACAGCTCTATAAAAGCGACCTAAAAAAATATGAAGAGGGCTGGCAACTGCAGTCATTTACGGTATAAGCTCTCGGACTGCACAGGCATTATAAACGTGTGCGGATCGCTTAAAGAACTAAAGAGAATGGCTATGCATTTACAAAGCAAATAATTATAATACACGTACGTTAGGCTGTTCCCGCTCTAAATAATCAGAAAGAGGAAAGAAAAGGGAAAAATGAGGGGTAATTTATTATTTTCGGCTGAAAAGCTTGGGTTTGTTTCTTTACTGTTTCGTTGCATGCTTTACTTTTTTTCCTTGCTTTTCATACCTTTTTCATACTTTTTCATACTTTTTCTAACCACACCTCATCAACTCTTCTTTCTTTTTTCCTTTCCCTTCATTTTCCCACCAACTTTCTTTTTTTTTCCACCTCTTATGTGGCCGAGTTTTATAAGTGATTCTCTCTCCTTAGTCCTCCTAATCTGATATTACGAACCGTGCCTGATGGTTGAAGTGCGCTGCGCATGTAAAAAGATGAAAGATTATGCACGATCAATGCCCCCCTGCCTTGCATGCGCAGATGTGTCTATGCACGTCTGAGACATTAGTGCAGTATGTCTCCAAAGTCTATGCAAATTTCAATGGTTGCGCGCAAAATGCGGGGGCGCCTGGTTGGGTGCGTGCGACGCTGGGTGGTGAATTAGATACGGTCAGTCCCTAGGTCTATGAACCCAACGACTTTCCTTAGAACTATATGCATGTCTTGACTGCACGAAATACTATGATTATGCGGGCCCCAAGCTATACCCATCGACCTCGGCAGATCCGAAGTAGGTAATAGGGATATAATCCCGCGTACGCGGTTACTTCCTTCCCATGTCACTCGGAATAATCGCTTTACATTTCCTGATATTTCGAGTGCGCTACCTTCCCCATTGTCATGCCTAAATCGTCTCGAAGTAGGAAAAAAAACTTGCGCGACCAGTACCAATCACCATTCCCTATTCATGCAAAACTTGACACCAATGCAATGCCGAACAATGCAGACCTGCTCGGCGAGCCGCACGACCATATTCATGCACGCAGACAACCCGACCTGCCTCCGGGCTCAAGCATCCAGAAAATGCAGATGCACCACCCGCTGGATAATCAGTTCTCGGGCGGTCACCCGGCCCCGCTACAGGACGGCCCTTCGGTAATATACCCTCCGTACCTGTCGAGAGGAGGCTTGAGCGAGTACCCCCAGCAGCAGCAAAATCCCCATAATCCCCATAATCCCGCGGCTGGGTACCATGGAGACGATGGGGTCAGCCAGGCCTCCCAGTATGGGTACGAGTACAACGCTCCACAAGGGTACATGAACGGAATGACGTACCAACCAGTGTTTGTGCGCAACCCGTATGACCCTAGATCCCCTGTCATCTCCCAGCTGCAATCGGTTGCTTCGAACCAGCGGCAATTCCAACCCTCTCCGGGGTTGTCAAACATGCATCCTAATGCATACCCCCCTCCTCCCGCCAATGCTCAGTATATGAACATTCCACCATCAGCAGACCCCGCTTTCTCTCTTCCTTCAGTAGACCCCCGAATGCAGACCATCGAGGACCGGTTAGGGGTGGACGGTGAAGGCAACGAGGCCGACTGCAGGTCGGATTCTGATGACGGCGCTTCCACCGTTCATAATATCGAGTACGGGAAGAGCCCGAACATACCGCAATACGAGTACCAGAACTCGCCAATACCACGAAAATCGTCGTCTTCGTTGCACGTGCCACACCAGCAGCAGCAGCAGCAGCAGCAGCAGCAGCAGCAGCAGCAACAGCACCGTCTTCCGCCGTTGCAGGCGCTCAGACACTTCCCTTCGCAGAACGCGGGGTTTCAGAATGCCGGGTACCAGAATTACGACAACGGTATTGTTCCTGAGGACATTCAGAGCGGGAAAATAGGCATGAAACGGATCGACCAGCAGCATGTAATCGTTCCGTATGCACAACCGCCCCTTGAATCGCCCCACATGGAGCAGGAGATGGACGAATATACCCATTCCAGACAGCAGCTAGTTCAGGAAAACTGGGAGAGGCCTCGATACAAACAGAAGAAGGAGTGGGACCAGCCAATTCCTCTTTACAATGGCCGTTCTCGGTCCTCTGGGAGCTCTAATTCCAGCGACCTTATGTACAACATGGACACGAGCGGCAGCTCGCAGCAGGGCAACACAAGCTCCTCGCGGATCAGGGTGAATGCCGCAAGAAACGCGGCGCAAAAGAACAGGTATACTGCCGAGGAGAACCTCTTTATTCTGAGAGCTAGAGACCAAGAGAAGGAGCAGAAGATCCCCTGGAACCTGATTCCTGGCGTCACAATGCAGCACTACAGAGTGAGCCAGAACCGGAATGCGCGGAACATGCAGGTGCATTTCTCGCAGAATGTGAATTCGCGGATCAAGAGCTTTAAAGAGCTTTCGAAGGAAGAACTCGAGGCGTATAAAGCAGTAGTGAGTACCCGTCTGAACACGCTGTACGAGGGCGTGTACGAGGAGTTCAAAAAACTCAACCACGTCGAGTTGAAACCGGAATTGACCCCAGCGTACACCCGGTACGCTGTGAGGGCTTCGAAAAGACGGTTAGTTCATGCGCTGCGTTTTGCGGGACGTTTAAAACGGCTGCAGAAGTCTCACAAGAAATCTAAAAAGTAATGTTTCTTCTTCTCCCCTTTAGTTATCAACAGGACGGTGAATGTATATATACAATCTGATTCTTAAACTGTTTCTTCCAGCTTTTTGCTGACTTCATGCCAGTTCATAATGCCGCCATTTTTTTCTCTCATTCGCGCCACACTGTGTGAGAAATATTTCCCGCGAAGATGGCGTCGTACATATATATATATATGTACGTACGTAGCCGCTCGCTTGTAATATGTGTGCGTTTAATCACGTATGTATGCACGTAAATGTACATGCTTGCCATTATGCATATAGCGCGCTGTCGTAGGTCTAATACCCAACTGTTTCTGTGACCCGCATGGGGGCACTGCATAAACGCCGATCCAGTCTTAAGCGAGGCACGCACGCCGCGCTGGCCAATGGTTGCTTGGTTTAAAGGACCTGTGCCTAGACTTTGTTTAACCGGTGTTTAACCAGTTCTTTTGAACTAGTCAGTCTAAGATTAATTTAAGGAAAACGTGCACTCATTGAATCTGACATGCGGTTTTAGTATGCAGGTGGTTTTCTCCCTCCCCTTAAACCGATCATGCGTGACGGCGTCTTCGAGTTTATTGTGGTCCTGTATGTAGATTAAGTTTTAAGGTTCATGCATGCGTATAAATACTGCGGTCTACATATTTGCGTTGTATATACTCAGGCATGCTCAATTTTTTTATTTTAAAAATAACGTATTATGTCTTGTCTAGTCCGTGTCTAGTTCGTGTCTAGTTCATGTCTGTTTGTGTCTGGTCCGTGTTTTGACGTACCTGTTCATGTCTGAGCACGCCGGGTTATGTCTGTTTGTGTCAGCTCATGTCAGTCTATGTCAGCTCATGTCAGTCCATGTCAGTTCATGTCAGTCCGTCTTAGTCCGTCCTGGTCCATCTTAGTCCTTATTGGTCCGTATTAGTCCACGTCAAGCCTGAGGTCTGAGGTCTGAGGTCTGTTCATGCCATTTACAACTACTTACAATAATGTATACTTGTCCCCGATCTTTAGTTTCACTTCTATTATCCCTCAATCCCTTATAATATATTCACCGCTCCTGATTATTTAGTGTCTCTCTCCGAGCTATCTTTATCATTACACCTTCTATAAGTTTTCTCTGCTTCGTGTGAACCCTTGCATGCATATCAGCTGTCTAATTGTTTCTATTTGGTTTCTATAAACGAACTGTGCCAGACAAGTTCTACATCGGTCTTATCTCTGTATATTTGGATATATATATGTGTCTGCTACTGTCTTCTACTGCCTGCTGCTGTGTGTTGTATGTTACGGTATGTTACAGTCTGTTACAGTCTGTTACAGTCTGCTGTTGTATCTACTGTATACACTGTCTGCCACTGTGTTGCTATATGTTGCTATATGTCGCTATACGTTGCTATATTTGTACCTGTATGTGTGGGTAGTACGTGACCCTTATTACGAACTTGTGGCATTGAAATTCTGTTCACGCTATTATGTAGTTTTCTTTAATTTATTTGTCATCACTGTGATCTTTTGTCTACCATGGACACGGCGAAAGAAACGACAAAACTATGGCGTGTTTACCGGACCGTTAAAGAAATGGTCAAAGATCGCGGCTACAATGTCGGCCAGTCTGAGGTGGATATAACTTTAGACGAGTTCAAGGCCCAGTTCTGCTCCGCTGACGGCACCGCGATCCGCGGCAAAATGAATTTCCAGGCTGTTCCCCGCGCTGAGGCGTTAGAAAAGTTCCCGAAACTCGGTCCGATGTGGATCAACTTCTGCGACGAGTCCAGCGTCGGTGTCAAAACCATGCGTGAATTCGTCATTCTGGTTGCAAGCAAACACTTCTCTCATGCATTGTTTATATACCAAACCTCTATCACACCAGCTGCCCAGCGGCTTCTGCCTTCAGTTGCGCCAGCGGTTATTGAGACGTTCCAAGAAAGCGACCTTGTAGTAAATATCACTAAACACGTGCTGGTTCCCTCGCACGTCGTTCTCAACGACGGCGAGAAGAAAGAGATCCTCGAGAGGTACAGACTGAAGGAGAGTCAGCTCCCGCGTATCCAGAGTTTGGACCCTGTTGCGAGGTACCATGGTTTGCGGAGAGGCCAGGTCGTGAAGATCATTCGCAGGTCTGAGACCAGTGGACGGTACGCTAGTTACCGCATTTGCTTGTAGGCGTTTGTAGATATAGCTAATATTTGTAGTGTTACATTATAAAAAGAGCGCGTATGGTGTGTACGTGTACGCGTTATATCATTCATTTTGTGGTTTTGTGGTTTTGTGGCTATGTGGCTCATGTGATGTAGTATTTGGTGTGGACATACCTCATTAGTGTCATTAGTGTGCAGTTGGTGTGCATAACTGGTATGAGATGCAGAGTGTAAGTATTTACGAATAATGGTTCACATGATGCGGTGGTGCAGAGTGGTGCAGAGTGGTGCAGAGTGATGTGTAAAGCATGGGTGGAGTCCGATAATTGTAGAGACGACAATGTAATACTGTAGGTCAATTGCGTGACTTTGTGTCTGTATATATTTATCTGTATCCATGCCAATGTCAATGCGCCTTCTGTTTGTATACCTATTCATCTGTATCTATAATGCAATGCGTCTTCTGTTTATACGTCTATCAATACGATAGTCATTGAATGACTAAATTTGGCTGGATCGCAGCACAGAGGTGTTTGCGAACTAATTGACGACCCATTACATAACCGCGGTGCTTTATTGATTTAAGTTCCAGGAAGTATCTATAGAAGGAACAAAGGACTGTAAGTTCGTTACGAATTTGGCTTTTATTTATAAATGACGTTCACGGTAGGAATTATAGGCCTAGGGGCCATGGGCAAGCTTTACGCTACCAAGATCAGCGAGGCCGGCTTTCCAGTGGTTGCATGCGACCAGCCCGGCAACTACGAAGTGCTGAAAAGCACGTTCATTGTTCCCGGCGTTGAGATTGTAGAGAACGGGCATTACGTCGCGCGGCAGGCTGATTACACGATATACTCCGTAGAGGCGTCTAACATCGATAAAGTCGTTAAACTGTACGGCCCCTCGTCTAAAGTCGGGAGCATTTGCGGCGGCCAAACCAGTTGCAAGGCGCCGGAGATCGCTGCTTTTGACAAGTACCTGCCGACCGACGTCAGCATTGTCCCGATCCACTCTATGCACGGCCCGCTGATCAGCACTAAAGGCCAGCCATTGGCGGTGATTCCGTACAGGTTAATGCACAAAGAGGCGCTCGAGCAGGTGATGAATGTGCTGCAATGCTTCGGGTCGAGAATTGTCGTTATAACCGCTGAGGAGCACGACACTATAACTGCCGACGTGCAGGCGGTCACTCATATGGCGTTTTTGTCAATGGGAACTGCGTGGATGAACAACCGGCAGTACCCGTGGATGAACGAGAGGCTGAGCGGAGGCCTCGAGAACGCGAAAATCAATATCGCTTTACGGATCTATGCTAATAGTTGGCACGTCTACGCCGGCCTTGCTATCACGAACCCCCAGGCGCATGTCCAGACCGTCCAGTACGCGCAATCAGTGACCGATTTGCTGAAATTGATGGTCTCTAATGACAGAGAGCAATTGACCACTCGGTTGTTTGCTGCAAAGGAGTATGTCTTCCGCAAAGTCATTGAAGACCCAAGGCACAGTCTGCTGTTGTCGGACGAGTTATTAGGCAGGTTCTCGCTTTCTAATGACGCTAAAGTCGCACACAAACAGAACTCGCATCTCTCGATTCTTGCAATTGTCGATTGCTGGTTCCATCTCCAGATCATCCCGTACGACCATATGATCTGCTCGACGCCGCTATTCAGGATCCTGTTAGGTGTCACCGAGTACCTGTTTATGACTCCGGGAATGCTCGAGTCCTGTATCGAAGACTCGCTGACATCGTTTAAGTACCGTGGCGACGACGTCGAGTTTGTGGTTGCTGCACGCACATGGTCTAAAGCAGTCAAGAACGGCGATTTCGAGGCTTACAGATTAATGTTCGAGGAAACACAGAAGTTCTTTGAGCATATGTTCCCTGATGCAGGCAAGATCGGCAACGAGATGATCGCTGCTATTAACGCCCACACGATCGAGCAGCGGAAACTGAACGGAACCGAGCAAGATTGAACAATTACAAAATCAAGGGAAAAAAGGAAAACAATCTAAGATAAAAGTACAGAATCCAGAGTACAGAATCCAAAGTACAATTAAAAAGTACAATTACAAAGTACAATTACAAAATGAAAGCCGCAGAGTACAATCACAAGTGCAACCACAAGTACAACCACAAGTACGATTACAAGTACAATTACAAAGTAAATCACAAGAGCATGTGAACAGGAACTGGAATCATGGAGGAGCTATGAAAATTCAAGGACAGCGAGAACTCGGTATTCTGTATCCTTCAAAATACGCTGTTGATGCGTTCCTGTATACCGTATCAGCTGCGTGTCTCGATTCCAGTACATGCGTCGGAATGCAGGACCCGGGATCCATGACGCTTGTCTCTGACGCTCCTGAGCTGCACATGACACTGCGTCGCAATTATTTGACTGCCGAGAAATGCACTTAAATAATCAGAACGCATGTGTCGATAATACAGAACCAGTCGGCATTCTATGGCTGCTTTCTATTATTTGTGGTTCTATCATTTGTATGCTACCTTGTAAATGCGAAAAGATCAGCAGCGAGCTCTCGTGATCTTATTTGTATTCGTCGTTTAGTTTATGTCGTTTGCGTATTTATGTAGTACGCGTGTACGCGTTTTTGTGGTTCACGTATTTTAATGGTTTAGTAGGGCACTTTTAGTGGCTCAGTTTGTGGCAGTAATGACCTTCTTGGCCTTCTTTTTATCACGTGAGGTCTTAGGAAGAGTGACTACGAGCTGCTCAGCAGGTGGTTTGGGGGTTCCGAAGTACAGAAGACCGATGATGGGCTGCACGTTCCAATGGAAACTGAGAGTGACTTCTCTGTTGAGCGCGCCGAACGCGTTCTGTACATCGTAAACCGAGTACTTCGACGGAGCATCGATTAGGGTTATATTCGCGTCGGCAGGGTCGGTGATGATTTTGTCCCAAATAACAAGCGAGTTGGAGTTGGTGAGGCCAGTGGAGCTGATAGAGGGGTAGTCAATAGTCACAGACACATAGACCTGTTTTGTGTTCCAGTTGAACAGGGGCGTCAAGTCAGTGTTAAAGCTGAACGTGAACCGCGCGTTCTCTTTTGGTCGGCCATTCGACGAGCCGAAGTACTTGGAATCGAACCACCGCATTTTAGGCATGACGTGGTTGTATGAATACGGCATATTAAAGCCGTCGCTCAGCCAAATATCCATGAAACTGAGAAGTGCCACAAACAGTGTCGTGCAGGACAACACGATAGTCAGTTTTCCATAGCCGTGCTGCGCACGGTTGATGAAGGTATCCATAGTCGGGATTTCCGGGTTAGAAACGTGCTGTTGAGAAGTAGTAAAAGAAGAAGGAAACTGTACCCTTCTTTAAGTATCTGCTTCTTGATTAAGGCCTGTTCCCAAAACGAACGACCGGATACTTAGTCATCATACACGTCCGCTGTTCTGTTCTAGGCATGATCTGGGTTTGTCCACTTATTCGGACGATCCCCTGCTTGGATGTGACAAATAAATGTGGTAAAACCTTGCCCTTTATTACCGCTTGACGTGATTTATCTCCTAACCCTTGTGACTTGACCAGGTGACTTGACCGGGTGACTTGACCAGATGTAGGTGCGTGTGGTTTGGTGCGTATACATGCATCACTCATGCATCATACATGCATCATACATGCATCATACATACAGCATACATACAGCATACATATAGTATACATGCAGAGCACCGGCTAGTAGAAAACGACTGGGCTGACAGAGCACAATGGCCCCAAAGGTCACACAGTCCACAAATGTAAACAAGTATTAGCAATGCGTGCAAGTAACGCGTGCATATACCACCACTTCGAACATATACAAGGACAATAAACACCGGGAATTGTGCCGAAAAAGTAATTGAAACAGCAGTAGTGTGGACGGAAAATTAAAGCGTTTTTAATTGCTAATATATATGCGTTTGAAACACAGAATTCTGACCAAACAAGAGGTTGTAGCGAAAGTCGGGAGCGCTATAATATGGGCGTACGTTATAGAGGTTGGCTACGCACTAGGCAACGAGAACGAGTACCTGTCTTCAGTCAAAAGCACTGACGAATTCAAGCAATTGTACGACGTGTCGCGGCGTGCGCTAATAGTGACAGACCATATATTCTCCCTGCTAGTGCCTTTCGTTGTTCTTGTGATGATGTACTTCTCGCAAATAGCGGCTCAATACACAATTCTGCTTTCTGCTTCTTACACTTGGCTCACAGGGTACCTTATTTCCTCACTACGACCTGGAAACTTCTCGGCTCTGGTTGTAGGCCGTGTTCTGAAAAGCGCATCTCTGGGTGCGCTCCTGTACATTTTGCCGCTCTACATTCTACGCAATTGCAAGACACGGCACCAATGCGGTCTGATGCTGGTCCTTTTCCAGGCGGGAATACCCTGTGGAGCGCTTATAACTAAAATCATTGGGCATACGAACAACACATTAAAACAGAAATGGATACTTAGCGGTATCCCCGTTTATCCCATGTGTGTTCTTCTATGCTACCTCCCCCGCAACGAGACACAGCTAATCAGAATCGATCAGTACTGCGATTTCGACTACCGCAGCCTTACAAAAATTCCTACTGGAAAACAGAAGTTTCTGCACCAATTGAGCTTTTTAGGACACAAAGGCACACGCCAAAGAGTCTGGGCGGCAATAACTGCTCAAATAATAGGCAGTTTGTGTGGAGTTCCGTGCACAATTAGCCTTTCAGGGCAAATGGCCGAATGGCTCGAGCTGCCACTCCACCGGCACACTGAAGAGGCGCTGCTGGCTATTTACGCCAGCTCTTTATACGGGTGTGCGGTATTCATTCCGAATTTCCCAAAACCAATCACAATTAGAGCCTCTTTACTGGCAATTGGGTTCTGTTTCATGGGTATGTGGATTCTGGCCATGGTATACCGAATGCAGCTCGGGCTCTTTGAAGCCAACCCTGAGAAAATGCACGCGATCTCGTTTTCCATAATGGTCATTATGTGTATCCAGACAATTGTGTTTTCGCTTGGAGTTGTAGGACTGAGTTTAGTCTATGCGGTTGAACGGAGTCCCCATGAAGCGAAACCAGTCAGCATTGGCGTTGGAATCAGTTTGAATTTGTTATTCTACTGGCTTCTACGAATCGGGCTGCCCCATGGAACGCGTAAACATACCGAGTACATCTTTCTAATGTTCGGGTATATCTGCTTTATTCTATTTGTTGTAGCCAGCTGTGTCATGCGATGACCCTGCTGCAAATTAGCTATCCAACCTACAGTTACCCAAGGTTTAATGTGTACGAAACGGTACGAAATGTAATTTAATGTGCATGTGCTATAGTGAAATGCTATTTAATTTGGACCTATATTAGTATGGTTCAGTATGTTATGGTGGTATGATTTGGCATGATTTACTATGATTTACTATGATTTACTATGATTTACTATGATTTGGCATGATTTGGTGTGTTATGAATGTTATGAATGTTATGAATGTTATGAATGTTATGAATGTTATGAATGTTATGAATGTTGTGAATGTTATGAATGTTATGAATGTTATGGGTATGTATGGGTATGTATGGGTATGTATGGGTATGCATGGTATATGGTATGCTATGGAGTGCTGATTTGGAATGCTACGGGATGTGTGATATGATGCATGATACGTTATGGCTTAGGTCGGCATAGCACTGTAACCCGACGTATGTAATGCGCTCAATGTACGTGTACGAAATGCAGAACCGAGTAAGTATGTAGGTGATTACAGTATACAGGTGTACGTAAACTGTCAAGATGTACATAAATCTGGGTATGAGGTGTAAATATGTAGACAGGTGGTTTGGGTGGTAGGGTACTCGAGTAAGCAGGGTAAGCTGAAGCTACAGCAGGACCTGGTAGGGCACTGTAGTCGAGTAGAACGAGTAAATAAGGCGAAGGAGGCCAACGGTAAACGCGTAGAAAGAGTTGGAAAAGATTGTATTACTCGATCTTTATAGAATGTTCAGCGTGTGATTATAGTGTGTGTGCAGAATGTTTATACTGGGTTTACACTGTGTTTGCAGTGTGTATACTCTGTGTTTATATTGCGTATACAGTCTGCAGTGTAGTGTGTGCACAGAGAGTATGGGTATAATTAGCATGTACGTATACGTAAACTGTGTAAGGTGTGGGTATATTAGGCCCCGAACGCACCTGACCAAGGTCGAACCCCTGCCCCCTAGAATCCACGGCCTTTAGTTCCATACCAACCAACCAACAATTTAAACGGAACCGTGAACCTGTCATCCCCGACCTCATGCGAGTTGGGAAGAAGTACCAGCTGCAGCGCCAAATAGGCAGCGGCAGTTTCGGCGACATCTACCTCGGGCTCAACGTCATTTCCGGCGAAGAGGTTGCCGTCAAGCTCGAGCATGTCAACGCGCGGCACCCGCAGCTCGACTACGAGGCGCGCGTGTACAAAACGCTGGGCGGCGGGATCGGGATCCCGTTTGTCCGGTGGCACGGCCGGGAAGGCGACTATAACTGCCTTGTCATCGATCTGCTCGGCCCGTCCTTAGAGGATCTTTTCAACTTCTGTAACCGGAAGTTCACGTACAAAACCACGCTCCTGCTCGCAGACCAGCTCGTCTGCCGGCTCGAGTTCATACATTCGCGCGGATTCCTGCATAGAGACATCAAGCCCGATAACTTCCTGATGGGCGCAGGAAGGCGCGGCAACCAGGTCAACGTGATCGATTTCGGGCTCGCCAAGCGGTTCAGAGACCCGCGCACGCATATGCACATCCCGTACCGCGAGAACAAGAACTTGACGGGAACCGCGCGGTACGCCTCGCTGAACACGCATCTCGGCGTTGAGCAGAGCCGGCGCGACGATTTCGAGAGTCTGGCGTATGTGCTTATCTATTTCGTGCGCGGAGGCCTGCCGTGGCAAGGATTGAAAGCACAGACGAAGCGGCAGAAGTACCAGAGGATTATGGAGAAGAAGTTGACTACAAGCGTTGACGCGCTTACGAAGGGCCTTCCTCAGGAGTTTAATATGTTTTTGCGCTACGCGCGCGAGCTGCGATTCGACGACAGGCCGGACTATGTTTTTTTCCGCCGGATTCTGCGCGATCTGTTTATTAGACAGGGGTACCGGTACGACTACCTATTCGACTGGAAGTTCATTGCGAAACGCAGCCGCGAAGGGTCTGAAGAGGAGAAACAGAAACAAATTACTCAGGACAGGCTGAACGCCGTTCCAAACGCCCATGCTGGCGCAATTGGGGGCGCCCCAGGTGCCCCAGGCGGTGCTATTAGTGGCAGTCCGGGTGCTCCAGGTGCTCCAGGTGCTCCAGGTGGAAGTTTAAACGTTCCAGGCGCTTCTGGGGCTCCAGGGAGTCCTAATCTCGGTGTCAGCACAGTTCCTGGCTCGAATGTCGGAGTAGAAGGAAGCAGCCAGACTTCCAGATTACAGCCCAATGCCTCGTTCGAGAACGGGCTAGCCGACAAATCGCAACTCCATTATTTCGGCGACGAAATCAAAGAGCCGGAAGAACGGCTTTCTTCGCCGGCTCTGGCTACTGCTCAGCAGTCTCCTGTGCCGCAAATGCAGATCCATCATGATCAAATGCAGGCTCAAGACCACATGCTTTCGCAGGACCAATTAGCGCCTGATCAGCAGCTTCTTCAGCCGCCAAGTCAGTCACAACCACAACCACAAACACAATTGCAGATGCAGATGCAGATGCAACTACAGCAGCAGCAACAGCAGCAGCAACAGCAACAGCAACAACTCCAGCAACAGATTTCAGGCCAGTCTATGCAATCGATGCAATCTGTACAGCAGCAAGGACAGCAAGGACAGCAAGGACAGCAAGGGCCAGTGACTCCGCAACTGCAGTCGGCACCAGTAAAGCCGAAATCGCCTATGCAGTCAAACCAACCCGTCAACCCAACTAATCATCCGCAGTCTGTGCCTACAAAGGAGCTGCTTCCACGGATCTACGCCGATCCGAACGATCGCACGAAATGCTACTACAACGGCCGGCAGGAGCTTGTAGACCTAGAACTCGCGCTTCTGCCGCGTCATCCGCCGTCCGACCAGGTGCTGGACCAGCTGCATCGCGAGAACGAGCTTCCTATGCCGCCGGAGTTCCCGTGCCTTCCTCAGACGGCACAGCGGTTCGAGAACAGGATGTACAGGATCGTGATGTACCAACTGCTCTTTTTACGCTGGCTCGTGTTGTGCGGTTGGGGGCCGTACGAACGGTACCTTCTGCACGTGCGCAATATCAGCATTGCAGCGGATGCGGGACATCTGCTGCCGGCTGCGCTGCCGTCGCGGTTCGAGAGCTACGAGCTCGCGTTTCTCCGGTCTTCCGAGCCGGACAGGAGCTCGAAACTGTTGCAGTACGTGTGGAACCGCGAGCGGCTGATCTACGGCGCGATCTCGCCGGACCAGTACCAGTCTGTTTTAGCGCGCATTGGATGGAAGTACGCGGATCTTCCGTCCCAGCCTCCCCTTTTGAACTCTGCACTGAATAACACGCAGTCGAGTGGTCCCCCGTTGAATAATTCGATCATGCAACAGCAGCAACAACAGCAACAGCAACAACAACAGCAGCAGCAGCAGCAAATGGGGAAACGCCAGCTGCCGCAACAGCAGCAGAAGAACCCCGCTATTGTCCGGCAAGACCAACAGGCTTCAAACCAGACCGCTGGGTCGAAAGATCCTATTTGGTGGTGAAATTCAGCGCCTGCGTGCCTCTTTTTTTTTGTCTCGGCTTATACAAAATATGCCACAGCTTGTACATGTACTTTGTATCTTACTTATTTGTACTCTCTCGTGTGCCTTTTCAGATTCTTGGACCTTTGGAGTGTCTTTTGGATCTTTTGGATCTTTTGGAGTGCCTTTTCGGACCCTTTGGGATGCCTTTTGGGGTCTTTTGGGGTCTCATTGGACCTTTTAAGGGCCTTCCAGGCCTCAATGTGTCTACTATTGTCTACTATTGTCTACTATTGTCTACTATTGTCTACTATTGTCTACTATTGTCTACCATTGTCTACTATTGTCTACTATTGTCTACTATTGTCTACTATTGTCTACTATTGTCTACTATTGTCTACCATTGTCTACTATTGTCTACTATTGTCTACTATTGTCTACTATTGTCTACTATTGTCTACTATTGTCTACTATTGTCTACTATTGTCTACTATTGTCCACTATTGTCTACTCCTGTCGGCTCTGCTAATACATAACCCTGCCTGCTGTACATAGCCCTGCGTGGTTCAAAACCCTGCAATGTACAGAACCCTGCGCAGTATGAACCCTTTTCGCTGCATCTGACCTGCCCCCATGACACCTCTGAATTGCTGCTCCCAATCATGACACATGGCTTTGCTAGGCTGCCCCCAGAATATACCCACCATCCGCCCACGATGATTACCCATTGCGTAATTGAGCACCGTTTTTAGACGCATGTAGGCTTTTTATATGATCGTTGCTCAGTGCGCTTATTAGCTATATTATTTCCTGCTATTTCTAATGCTCTCTTGGTGTCTTGCTTTAATGCTGTAATGCTGTACTTCCATTTTTTCATATTCCAGAAACGCTGCACTGCTGTGCTTTATTGCTTTATTGTCTAACATCGAATACTTCGTTGCCCGGATACCCGATGCTCGGTAGATCTAATGTTCTAATGTCTTAACACACCAGGCACATTCCTTATCTTATTACATACATACCGCCTCTGTGTTACCTATTTTGTACACTCTGCCTTGATCTATTTATTCCTGCGATCTCGCCGCTAAGTCCCTGCTAAATATCGCTTGCCATCACTCTTTTATTCTAATATCTGGGCGCAATAATTATTTATTTCCCGGCTTTAAATTCCCGGCTTATTGCTAATATAAAATGCTTCCCGTGAATACGTATTATTCATTATCCCAATGCACCATCACATCGTTAACCGCATGCATTCTGCGCCCTCAAAATCTCGTGATGTATGGAAAGGTGGGAAGGTGGGAAGGTGGGAAGGTGGAGAAGTGATTATGTAATAATATTCTACTTTTAGTGACGGCTCGCGTTAATCGTATGACTTTAATCCATCCGCTGCAACAATGCAGGTCGGCTCACGACACCGCTCTAAAAATATAACAATCGTACAGAACATGATTAGGTCGATTAAACTATAACTGCTGAGCAGATTTGATCAACGTGGTATTTAATTACTGGCACATTGGTATCTCAGTGGTTTCTTTTCTCTAAAACGGCTATTGCTTTTATCTGGAAACGACCGGTATTGTTCCAGAAGTGCCTGGTCCGATCCGAGAGTTGGGAAACTTAGGGTAATCAATGTGGAGTTCGCAGCTTGTTTTGAGCCGAGCTATGCATGAACCATGCATCAGCCTGTGCTTGACGTCACGTGCCGTTGTGTTTTGTACATAATGGAAAACGGAGATAATGTGCAATGCTGATGCTTGTCCAAAGCTAAGGTGGAACACAGCTTGGTGCTTCGAAATGCAACATCTAGCAGCATTTATTTTCATACATCTAGTGTTTATCTTAAGTTTTTACAAGAAATTAACATGTAATTATCCACCTACGGCTTTTTCTCCTTCCTTACATATACGGCCTATCAATGCGGTTTAAATAAGGCGTATGCGTGCATGCATCGCTTGAAACGCAACTCTGTGATTTGTGGCATCGGGGGAAAAATGCGCGATTTATCTTGCTCAAAAAAATAGGGTGTCGATTTTTTTGCATGCAGAGAGGTGGAATGGATTTTGAACTGCATGTATATTGCTGAGGTTTAGTTCTAGTTTTTCTAGAAATCTTTGTTAAAGCGTGGTATAAGAAAAAGCATAGGTATCAGGGCCGAAAAGGGAAACTATTTATACGTGTGTACGTGATACTGTTAAAAGCATGCACCTCGAAATATACCGTCCAAGACCATTACGTTTTAATTCGTTCCCAGATTGCGCCCGAGATGACTGTAGCGGAGTACTGATGTACCATTAGCAGTATTTTATATAAGTTATCCGAGTTCAGATACACTTTAGCCCTTTGTCTAACGTTCTTTATGGGTTTTGGTGGGAACTCGGCGGTGGCATTTTTAAGATTATCATCCATCGGTTTGACGCATAGTCCCGAGCCTTCACGCATATATATTTTTGACGCATGTCAAATATGCATCAGGGCTGCTTATAGAATCAGAATCGGTTACTTCTGGTGTTGTTGTAGAATGATGATGAGGCTAGATTGCAAGGTTCAGTATGCTCCGGCAAACTAGGCGAATGTATCGTATCAAAGAATGTCATGAATACTGACCGGTTCTCGAATAGAGGACAACCGACGCATACATGTGATTATTCAAAGGAAACGAAATAATACCGTAGGGTTTGTGAACGTTGGGATGCAAGAGACTTAAGACCAAGTATCACTCCCTTAGATATCGATTTAGTAATGACAAGGGTAGAGATCAGATACGGTGTGACACAGCGTTCTGGGCTCTGGATTTCCCCTTTCTTTGTTTGAATCACGCGCGGAGCGTTGTGTAGTTTACCGCACTGTTTAATGGATCCAAAGATTGGCGAAGTAAGACCAGCATGGCATCACCCCTAGCCCTCAGATCAATTACAAATACACATGGCTTATATGTGTTTCTTTTTAAAAAGATTATTTATAAACGTCTAATTCCGGCGAACCTGAACCATCGATAACCCAAATAAGGTGAAGAATTCGCTCTAGTCATATAGACCGTTTTCGACGTGTGATATTTGAGGTGTTAGTATCCGTTACTTGCACCACGCATAAGTGTTCACTGGAGTACCCTTTTCTTCTTTAGAAATTATTATTCCTGCATCTACCTCTTGCAAAACGGACGAGTGCGTTTTGAAGAGTTATTAATCGACATTTTATCTTCAAGCCATTTTAAGCCACTTTCGGACTGGTGAAAGACCCATTGAAGACGGCCCTTTTTCTAATAACAACGGAGAAGGTAGTCGCACTTGCATTTAACTCAGCGCAAGCATTAGATATATCATGAAGCATTGGTTAGAATTTACCTATAGTGACCTTGCTCCCGAGGAGGTTACCCAGAACCCAGGGGAGCAGGTTGCAGAGATCTCATACAGCAAAAAGCTTGGAGCTCTTATGGGAATCTTCAAAGTTCTGCACTCCCGCAACGAGTACTCGGAGCGTGCGCTGGCCGTGACTTCTGAGCTCGTTCTCGTGAACCCGGCGTACTACTTTGTGTGGGATTTCAGGTTTGAGATTTTGAAACATATTGGCAATGAGATATTCGACTACAAGCAGGTCGGATTCACACCCAACGCGAAAACCGGGCCTCTTATTGGCGAGGACGGCAGCTTCATCAACGAGTTCACGCTGAAGAACCCGAAGAACTACCAAATATGGAATTATCGTGCTCTGCTGCTTGACCCAGCGAACAGCTTGTGGTACCGTGGAGAAAAACTGATTGTGTCCATGATTCTTGAAAAGGACGCAAAAAACTTCCATGCGTGGTCGCATCTGCGCTGGGTTCTAGCCGAGAGCAGGAAGCATGAAGACGACAGCTTTGTTTGGTCTGACGTGATCAAGGAGAGCGCGCGGATCATTCGTAAAGACCCGTTTAATAACTCCGCGTGGACTTACAGGTTCTTCTTGTTCAAACTCTGCCCCGAGCATGTCGACGGCGAATACGAAATTGATTTCATCTCAGAGATGACGGACCTTGCATCAGATAGTGAGGCCACATGGGTATATATGTTCGGTTTTTTGGACCTCGTAAAAGAGGATTTGCATGTCATCCAAAGAGCCGTCAAGCTTGCCCTTGACCACGGAGAAGTTCCTATTGTTAGAGAACTCATGGCAGAACATGCCAGTTCCTTTGACGCTGAATCGCTGATCAAGGAGATAATGGTTTCACAACCTCAATCAGAAGCGTTCTGGCTCTCACAGCTTCAAGAACTTCGGCTCAGTAACTAGTTCGGTTTCATATCTATTAATTTATTACATTTATTTGTGGCTTTACACATGCAATCATTTTGTTCACTTTGTTCACCTTGTTCATCTTTCGTCTCTGCGCATACTAAACACCACATACGAAACGCCAGCCTAAAGCAGTGTAGTGTACAGTAGCGTCAACACCACTCGCGTATTATTACTTTTTCGCACCATTACTACTAATACGGTTGCTGTTATCTCCGGCCATATTACCTACTGTTTGTTTACCTCCTACCGTTACCTTTCCTCCCAAGATTATCCTCTGACTAGCGCTACCGATGGGTAAGGGTAGAGACTAGAATTAGTTGGAACAGCTGCAGATTCACACAACAAGGAGGAAAGGGTGAAAACAAAGTGCGAGAGTGCGAGATTTCTGGAGTGCGAAAAGTGTTAGAGTGTGAGAGTACTAAAGGTGCAGAAGTGCAGGAGTGCAGGAGTGCAGAAGTACAAGGGCACAGACGTGAATAGGGTCTACAAGCTAATAGTAGTCGAAGTGTGAAAAAAAAACACGAAAAATTCAAGAGCCCGCAACACTAACGCTAATACTCAAACGTTCTGAACACGCTGGTGATTCTGTTCCGAGATTCTGTTCCGAGATTCCGTTCCGAGATTCTGTTTCAAACCAGCTTTGCCACGGTCTGGAATTTCTTGTTCAAGAGCTCTTTCCATTCCCGAACTAATACCGGAAATTCGGAGTGCGTTATACCCATATTTCCCTATAAACACACACCCCCTCGGCACACAAATATCCATATAAACGATGCGCATAGCCATGGTCTGTGATTTCTTCTTCCCTCAAGAAGGGGGAATTGAAATCCACATATTCCAAATTGCACGGCAGCTTATTCAGTTCGGCCACCATGTTATAATCATCACGCATTCATACGGAGAAAGGAAAGGCGTTCGGTACTTCCAAAACGGGTTCAAAGTGTACTATGTGCCATTCCTGACAGTCTATAGAGAAAGCGCGTTTCCCACGGCCTTCTCCTTCTTCCCGCACCTTCGGCAGATCGTTATCAGAGAGAAAATAGACGTTATTCACGGGCATGGGTCCATGTCTACTCTGAGCCATGAAGGAATAGTGCACGGGCGCACAATGGGCATAGCAACAGTGTTCACCGACCACTCGCTTGTCGGGTTCGCCAACGTGTCGGCGATCCTTGTGAACAAGCTGCTTAAGTACACGCTAACAGACGTGGATCACTGTATCTGCGTGTCGCATACATGCCGCGAGAACCTCGTTTTAAGGGCTTCTTTAGACCCTAAAATAATATCGGTGATTCCGAACGCGGTAGTCAGCGACAATTTTAAACCGCTTGGCCCTAGCGACGCCGTGAACGATTTAAACAATGTGAACAATGTGCCAAGCGATATAATCACTGTTGTTATTTGCAGTCGACTTTACGCGAACAAAGGCGCCGATCTGCTGGTCTCGTCGATCCCGCGAGTTTGTCTTGCAGACAGTAAAATCAATTTCATAATCGCTGGCGACGGGCCTAAAATCGTCGACCTTAAACAGATGTGTGAACGGCATCTCCTCCAGCAGCGCGTAGAACTGCTAGGGTCTATTCGGCATACCCAGGTCCGAGACGCAATGGTTAGGGGACAAATATACCTGCATCCTACATTGACTGAGGCTTTCGGCACCGTCATTGTCGAGGCCGCGTCGTGCGGGCTGCTAGTAGTCACTACAAACGTCGGCGGCATTCCCGAGGTTCTTCCTGAACACATGACGGTCTACTCAGAACCGTCGACAAAAGAGATCGTGAAAAGCATCCTGCATGCGGCAGAGCTTATTCGCGAAAAGAAAGTCGACCCGTCGAAATTCCACGACGAAATCAAGAAAATGTACCACTGGCGCGACGTCGCTCGGCGGACAGAAGCCGTGTACAAACGGGTCCTGGAACGAGGACTTAGAGAAGAAACAGTGTTCATGAGACTGCAACGGCACTACCAGTGCGGGTTTATTGTCGGCAAACTGTATGCTTTGTGCGTTGTTGTTGATATCATGATCCTGTTCGTTTTGAACTTGCTCTGTCCTAGCGAATCGATCGAAAAGGTAGGCCGCGACTGGTCGGCAGTATGCCGCAAGAAAATGAAAAAGAAAAAACCGAGAGAATAGCGGTTAGCTGTGTATTGCATTATATAGATTATGTCCTAATGTTTTTTATTGTACCGAGAGTTCGATCCTCTGATCCTTGTACTCTCTAACACTCTCTATACTCTCGAATACACTCTATGCTGTTTTGATACTATAAACATTGTTTATTTGCGCTCCGTTTCCATCTCCATTGTTCTTCTTCTTCTATTTCTCTGAATGTATTTAACTCTTCTGAATAGACTTATCCTTGTTCTTTGTATAGAATCAAACGATTTCGTAAGTTGGTACGCTAGTTAAACAACGATCGCAGGAAATTCAGCTAGTCTGCATTGTATTACCCGTATCAATATCTACTATCCCTAATATATTTAGCAGAATATATTTCGCTGAAACCAATTAATCAATCTACAATTCATATAAAGAGCAGACAATAAAGCCAAGGTACGGAACGTTGTTTATTACATAGGCATAACGCTGTACGATTAGGTACCTATTAAAACCCTTACATGCGACATGACGCTGTCAGTATGCATGCTAATAACTAATCAGTACAGATCAAACGCGTAGAAAGTATACAACTATGCTACCTACGTCAAACGACTATGTCAAACGACTATGTCAAACAATCAGAATATATATCAAGTAGAATAGGTTTCCCAGTCTTTTGCATTTACTTCATTCCTTTATGGCCGTAATAGTGTACTAATAGTGTGCTAATAGTGTACGAATTGCAAGCTGATGTACTTGGCTATATACTGGTAGGAGTTGCCCAGTAGGGACGGCTCGGCATTACAAATCACTGCAAGTCGAAAACGAGTAACCAGCTTTTTCAAGCCACGGCAAGATGGTGAACAAGAAGTATTTAGCGATCCCCAAGTACTTTGGGCGGAAGGCGTTCTTCGAGTACATGCGCGCAAACAACAAGCAGCTTCCTCTTGCATCGCGCCTTCCTATTGACGCTATAGTCGAGCCCTCTAAATGGCTGGACGAGCTGCCGTTCACGGTTGGCGACAGAGTCCAGATCATCAGCGGGCCGCATAAAGACAAAATCGGCCGGATCGTTGATCGGCTGGGCTACGGAAACGCCTTCCGCATTGAGGGCATTTCGAGCAACCTCGCGATTATTCCAATAGAGGCCCAGCTCAGCGACACTGAGCCCGTTTTCAAAATGCCGGACAGTTTCGACTATAAAAACCTGCGTCTCGTTTCGACGATCCAAAGCGCTGATGGAAAAACCGAGGACGTCGCAATTCATTCAGTCTCGCTCAGCAATAAAAAGGTGTTCGACAGCCTCGGAAACCGGTACGTCAAGGAACGGTATGCGACACACGACCCCTCAATCGTTATTCCGTGGCCTTCAGAGCAGCCGGAGAAGGTCGATGCCGAGAACGTTAATAAGGCCAGTTTCGCTACCGAGGCCGAGCAGGTCGAGGCCCGCACGTACTTCCCAAGCTCTATACGCGACGCGCCGCTCCCCTTATACGCCGTGTCGCAGGTCACAAACCCGTACAGCAAATACAAGAGACACCGGTACGCGCCAAGAATCACCGAAGAGGACTTGGCGAGATCAGCTGATCCTGTAATGCCTCAACCACCGAAAACGAAAGAACTTTTGCGTAAATTGCGCGAGATGCCACGTCCTGATCTTGCTCAATTCAGTCCTGAAGTCGAAGAGTTTTTGGGTAACAGGATAAAGGCCGGTCTTGAAAAGCGGAAGGTCAAGGAGATAGAGAACTGGAAACAGTACGCATAGGCTTGTTATTGTATTTTTTGATAATGTTTTTTGATAATGTTTTTTGATACTTTTCTCGATGTCTGATTTCCGGGCATCATTCCACCAGATTGGTCCTGCATTAGTTTGGTCGATCTGATTTTGTGGTCTTCGATCTGACTTTGTGGTCTATTTTTGTGGCCTACTTTTGTGGTCTACTTTTGTGGTCTATTTTTGTTACGTGGTTATGTGGTTTGGTTTGTGTACCAGATATATTCTGTGCTCGTATATATTTAGACGCTGGTGTGTACAGCCATTGAAATACCATACCGTATGCTTGGTTCGTTAGTAATTGTGGTCTATTAGTGTAGTAGATGTCATTATTTATGCAACAATCGAACTCGCACTAGTTGCCTAGGTTGTCTATAACGCGTACTGATAACACGTATTGATGAGCTTACCCAACAAAGTACCCAAAGTCACGGTTCACACCTCCACTTGCATTTCGTTGAGACCGGCATTACAAATGCATGCTGTGAGTACACCACCCCACAGTTAAGCAGATGTCAGAGGCCAGTAAATTAGAAGAACAGTACCCCAACTTAACCAGAAAGTGTTTCGCGATTCCCACATTCGACAGCACGGGTCTCCGCCCCGGGGACAAGACCCCGGTGACGTACCTCTGCGGCAATTCGCTGGGTTTGATGCCGCTAGGCACTCGCGAATTGTGTTTAGACGAACTCAACACTTGGGCCGGCGAAGGAGTAATTGGCCATCATAAACGCTTCGACGGCCGCGAGCCGTGGATCGTGAACGATATCAAGGTTTCCGAGCGTTTGGCAGAACTGATTTTCGGGTGCCAGAAGAACGAGGTCGTTTTGGCAGGAACGCTGACTGCGAACTTGAACGCGCTGTTCCAGGCCTTTTACAAACCCACAACTAAACGGTACAAGATCATGTGCGAGGCCAAAGCGTTCCCCTCGGATCTGTACAGTTTCCAGAGCCAGATCGAAATGCAAGGCTTGAAAATCGAGGACGCGCTTGTCCCGATCTCGCCTCGCGAAAACGAACTGACAATTCGCACTGAGGATATTCTGAAGGCCATTAAAGAGCACGGCGAAGAGCTTGCGATCGTCTGTTTTTCTGGTGTCCAATTCTATACTGGCCAGTTCTTCGACATTCCAGCTATCACAAAAGCGACTAAAGACGTTGGTGCGATCTCCGGCTGGGACTTGGCTCATGCGTCAGGCAACGTCGTGCTTGAACTGCATAACTGGAACGTCGATTTCGCTGTTTTTTGTTCGTACAAGTACCTGAACTGCGGCGCCGGAAACACTGGCGGATTCTTTGTTCATGAGAACATGTCCGCAAAACACCAGAACGATCCTCGTCCTTCTGGATGGTGGGGCGTCGACTTGAAAACGAGATTTGATATGGAGTTCAAGTTCGTGCCGGCAGAAGGCGTTTTGGGGTACAGGCAGTCCAACTGCGGGTTGTTCGGGCCGGCTTGTATGGACGCGAGTTTAAACGTTTTCGAGGCTGCTGGAGGTGTCAAGGGCCTTGAAAAGCGCCAGAAGGCGCTTACGGGGTTCATGGTGAGATCTTTAAAAGCTTCGAAACACTATGGCAAGAAGTTCAAGATCATGACTGAGAACTTGCCTGAATCCGAAACTGGCGCTCAAGTCTCGATCCTGTTTTTGATTCCAATGAACAATATTCCTGACCAGTTAGAGGAGAAGGGCGTTATTGGCGACGCCAGAAAACCCTCGGTAATGAGGCTTTCTCCTGCTCCTTTGTATAACACGTTCTCCGATGTCGAGTTCGCCGTCAACGCTCTTGACAGTATTCTAGATAATACGAACTAATTATTGAGAACCAATTATTGAGAACCAATTATTGAGAACCAATTATTGGGTTCAATTATGAGCATGTATTTGCGTATATTTGCGTAATTTCTGCGTAATTTTGAGCAACTTCACTCTAGTATTTGTGTGGTCGCAGTTACGCGTTTGTTTCGTTGTTTGTGGCCGCTCGTGCTTTTGTGGTATTGCGGTACTTACATACCCTACTCACCCTACTCGGTACCCGGTGGTTTGGCGGTAGTGGGGTTAGCGGGGGTACCCACAGCCAAATACGTTTTGGCGTCTGTTTAGGGTCGTGATTACTTTTGATCGTTTGCGTTTAACAGACCTAGGAACTGGTAATTAGTATAATGGCAGCAATATAATAAATAATCAGAAGAAAACAAGAAAACAAGAAGGAAGAAGGAAACCAATTAGCCGATCGCGGCTGGTTTGTGGATATACCTCCGGCCAATGATGACTTACTTATTACATGCGGATATGGAGACCGATTGGTAGAGCCGCTGCGTACAGCGCTGTCGCGTACACCGGCGCGCTCACGGTTTCGCAGGTGCTTGCATACAACGAGATGAGGAAACGGAAAGAGCTTACTGACGTCACGAAACGGTATGCCCCAATCCAGGTCCTGGGCCGGTACATCAACCCGTTTGACGAGTACCGTCATCAGACGCTGTTCGAGTTCGCGTTCAAACGAATTGCCGAGCTTTTTGTTTTCCAAATACCCGGCCACGTTCCAAAAGACCCTATGCTTCTGCAGAGCGCGCTTCCCCTGTTCACGCCGAAATTCGCGAAAACTGTGCCCGACAACAAACTATTTTTAACCTGGATTGGTCAGAGCTGTTTTGTGGCCCAGCTCGCGGGTAATGTGACTGTTCTTGCTGATCCGATGTTTGCTGAGTATGTGGTGAGTCCCAACGTGGGTCCACAGCGCATTGTGCCTCCCCCGTGCTCGGCTAATGCTATACCGAACCCTGATGTTGTTCTAGTGTCCCACGACCACCAGGACCATTTGGATCTAGAAGCAGTCAAACAGTTTGCAAAATCGCACTTCGTGGTTCCCCTTGGCGTGAAAAAATGGCTCCCGGAGTCGGCTCAGTGCACGGAAATGACGTGGTGGGACAGAATACCCATGCCGAACGTCGACCCTAAACTCGGGTACGAGATCGCATGCACGCCGACGATGCACTGGTCAGGGCGGAAACTGTACGACTCGAACACCACACTTTGGTGCTCGTTTCTGATCCTGAAGAACGGAAAGCCGCTGCTGTTCCATGGCGGAGACACCGGCTACTCTGAACAGATGTTCAAGTCTATATATAGCGTGTATGGCGCATGTAAACTGGCAGTGCTTCCTTGTGGCGCGTACATTCCCCGCTGGCACCTGCGCGCACAGCATATGGCACCCTGGGAATCGATCAAAGCAATGAAGGATCTGCATGCGCAGAGACTTGTGGGCGTGCATTGGGGAACGTTTGTAATGAGCGAGGAGCCGTTCAACGAGCCGCCTGCCTTGCTTAAACAAATAGCCGAGGACGAGCACATCACCGGCGTTGTTGCGCCTCAACTGGGAAGAACCACAGAGTACGACGTTAAATAATTAATTAGACCATAGCTAGTGAAGCATAATCTAACCGAACTGAATAGAAATTAGAAAGTACAATTGGGTAATTGTTCAAAATTGCTCAAAATTGTTCAAAACTGTTCAAAAGGTTATTGGGTTTCGTGAATAAAATTGGCAATTACTTGTCATGTCACCTGCATCGGCCGAAGCACGTATACGCGAGCATACATACGCAGTCGGCAGTGTCGGTTCAAAGAATCGAATTACATATGTAATGGTAATTATCAATGCGAAGCTAGATACGTAGATGTTCTAGCGTCTCGCTCATCGGTCAACGAAGCATAAGCGCAGTCGGTCTGACAGAGAAGGTGCTTCAAGTAGCAAGTAGCAAATACCATCCCAGGCAAGTTGGCCCCGCATGGGAGAGAAGCGAAAAAGGGCTATAACCAAAGGTGATGAGAAAAAAAGGGGACAAAGAAGATGGTGTAGTGAAGTTGAGGTTCTTCGCAGACTACTGGCACAGCAAAGCGGGGAGGGGGCGGAAAGGGGTTGTCCACAAAACCGCCGTCCTCAGGTTCTAGGTTCTAAAGAGTTCCTCTTTTCCAAGTCCCATGTAATTCTCTTGTACGAAATGGGAGAGAAACAGAAAAAAAAAAGAAGCAAAGAAAACCGAGGAGGTGGCGGGAGGCGGTACAGAGCAAAAGGTTCTGTGGAAATGTCAATTCTACAATGCAACTGAGAAACAAGACTGGTGTTCGAAACAGAATCTCGAAACGGAATAAAGCGTGCACAATGATCCTCACAAGATTATTTGCGAAATTGAGAGAAGGCTAAAAATGAGATCCTTTTTGTTTTTCTTTTCTTTTCTTTTCTTTTATTATTAAAACCAAAAAAAGGAATCTAATCAAGCCAATTGTTGCCGGGCGAAGCTGGGAATAAGCTTGTCAACAAGGTCCGGGCACGAGCTCAATTCCGATTGCGAGAAATTGAACAAATCCGGCAGCGGTAAATTCGGTTCCTGCGGATGCCTCCAGTCAGGCACTGTGGTCTCAGGGTTTCTCAGCTCGTCGAAGTACGGGTGAGCCAGCACCTCTAAAGCCGTGGGCCGGTTATGCGGTGAGTATTGCAGCAACCATTTCAGCAAATCTAGCGCGTTCGGCGAAGCTCGCTTAAAAACACGTGACAAGGGGTGAGGCTTGATCTGAGGGAACAAATGCTCGGAATTGTAGTGAGGGTTCATCTCCTTGATTTGCTCACGAGTAGGGGTGCCCAGCACCTTGATGATCTCGACCAGCTGGTCAATGCCGTTCCCTCCGGGGAACAGCGGCGTCCCGAGCATAAGCTCGGCCATGACACAGGCCCCGCTCCACACGTCGATCTTCGATGTATAGCTGACGGCACCGAAAATGAGTTCCGGCGCGCGGTAGAAACGAGAGCAGATGTAGGCGACGTTCGGCTCACCTTCTACTAGAACCTTCGCGCTGCCGAAATCGCACAGCTTGAGCACGCCCGTCCTCGGGTCGCAGAGCAGGTTGCTCGGCTTGATGTCGCGGTGGCAGATTCCAAGCGAGTGGATGTACGCGAGCGAGCGGAAGAGCTGGTACGTGAACAACTTGACGACGATGTGCGGCATGTACTGTTTATTGGTCACAAACCAGCGCGCCTCGTTGTCGACGGTTGCCGGCATGTACTCGAGGACGAGATTGAGATAGACCTCGTCTTTTTCGTTTGTAAGGAAGTAAGAGTGCAGATTCACAATGTTGCAGTGGCGCACGTTGCGCATGATTTCGAGTTCGCGGTTTTTGAAGCGGCGGTCCTGGAGAACGCGCTTAATGGCTACCTTCTCACCACTGGGGATAAGGCGAGCGAGATAGACTAGCCCAAAGGAGCCCCGGCCGACGACAGAATCCTGTCGGTACCGTAGCTCCATAGGCTCGCCGGTATCTCCACGTCTAACTTGCTGAAGCAGCTCAGACATGGAATCAGGGAGTGTATGTAGTAACGGTTTAGCTCAGCCAACCTAGCGAGAAGCAAGATTGAGGCATCATCATCACTCAGGGTTAGGAACACGTCCTTTTTATCTTCTGGCGTATTGCGACTGTAACAGCCACAACACCGATTAGGTAATGGATTTCTTTTCAACGCATGCCAAATATAGAGTCTACAATAGCGTTAGGTTTACATTCACCAGCATACTTACATGTGTAGGCGGTGTATATAGCTGTATGGTGTAGCATATACGGTGAGTATGCACGTCGCCTGGGTATGGTGGGTTCTGCATTCTATAGGTAAAATAGAGTGTGTAGTTCTATCTATACCATTACAAAGAAAAAAAAAAGGGTTATGTATATTCTGTTGCCACAGATCTACCCTGAAAAGTCAGGGTAGAGAAAGTGGGAATTGGTAACAACTTATATAAAACAAATGATGCTGATTCTGATGATTCTGATGATGAAAACTGATGATGAAGACTGATTGATGACGTATGTTGATGAT